>JAQFZO010001348.1:0-16265 GCA_034695885.1 Geophilus flavus
TCAACGTGACCATCTATGATTCACATTGGTCGAGACATGTCACGAGACATGTTTCGACCAATGTGAATCATTTTTGACACGTTTGTACGTCGATACGTTGTCACGTTTTTGTTGGTGGCGCAAAACCTCTAATGTCTTTTTAAAAAGGTTATTACGTCTTAACGTTTTTGGTTTAGTGCAAATAGAAACTTGCGCATTACAGTGATAAGTAGCAACAATGCAACATCTTTGTGGTTCCCCCTATTAGTAGACACGAAAAGCCTTCTTGTGTTGAAGCAAACAGGGCTTACTGGTTAGTGCTTCTCATTTTTACTCGCTTCTTCATTTTTATTTTTCCTCGTCTCCATCGTTTCCTATAGGGAGTAGTGCCTGAATTCGGAGTTAACGTCGGTTTTCGCACGGAATTCATTTTAGTGTTGCGCAAAACGTCTGACACCTGCGTAATTTTTTAAAACTTTCTCGCTCTTTCGCATGCATAGGTGCGCCGTAAGTCTCCCCGTTCAATTTCCAAGGAATCTGAGCAACCGATTTTTTATTTTCTATTTATTTTTCTAAAGGAAAAAAAAATCTTGACTTTACAGTACCCATAGCAACTCGTTCCTATCGTAAGCACGCACGTTATCGACTCGATTTCAGGCTGATTAATAAAAAATAAAGCCGTTAAAGCACGAACCACGCGCTCAAAAACGGTTCCCCACGGTGCTATGTCCAATTAGAGCGACGGATTTTATTTTTAGTCGAGCTAATTTTATTCCTAGCAAGCAAAATGACAAGTGAGGTGACAAGAGATCGTGTTTCGCCTTGTTTGTTGCCACGACAACCAACTAATGGCTGGAATTTTGCTATTTTTTCACCCTTCACCAATCTCTAGGGATATAAATGAAATATGCATCCAATTTCAAACCTCAATGGACTTTTTTTCCCCTCCTAATCTGCATAACAAAAAAAAATTAAAAAAAAAATTCGTACAAACAATTGATGATCGCAAACAGCATCGCCATGTAGATCGATACTTCCCTGCAGAACACTTCCACCGCAAACAACCTTGGGATATTCCCTCCCTTCCCCCCTCACTACTCCCCCTACCGTACACTCTTTTCAACTTCTCTTGTGTGTCCACTTCAGATCGACATCTTATATTTTCGCTCTCAGACTGTGGGAAAAAAATATCACGACGCTTCGAGTCACAATCACAAATGTTGACGAAAATTTCTCGGAAAGTTCGGTTATTGCACTGATTTTTGTATCGATACGAGGAGAAACGAATGTTGGAAAATAGTGTATTATACGGGAATTGGTAAAAGGAAAGCAGCTGCATTGAAAAATTTAAATAAAACAGGTGTTTGTTTTGAGAGCAAGTGTTTTAAGGGCCATATAACCTGTAATCATTTGTATTTTATATGGCTCGCAAGTCGCAATGATTAGAGGAATTTTCTGACTAAGTTGAAATTCGGGTTTTAGGTCTATAAAATTGAGGGAATGATGTGAGTCATATTATTAAAGGGCAGGTGGCAGGTGCATTGAGGAAATTTGGGGGATTTTTACGGAAATGTAATAAATTTATTTATTTATTTATTTTTTATTTTTAATGCTCAAAATCACGTTGAACTTCGAAATAAAGTTTTCATTTTTAAAAATTTGTTGGTTGGTCAGTTCGAGTTTGTTATGACGAGGTTCGACCTGTGCAGATTTTATGGGTCGTACATCAAAATCTGCCATGTTGATCTTGGATCATGCTAGATCCAAGATTTGACGTGGTGAATCCCATTCGGGAATTGTCGACGCCAAAGTTCAATAATTCATCGAGTTTTAAAAACAAACGTCGCTGACGATGGATGATGGTTTAAATTATCGTTATGATGAAATTCGTTATAGCGAAGTTCAAACTGTAGTAAATTAGAGGTTTTACGCAACCGAAACGTCTCGACTCAAGTAAATACGTTGTTACATTTTACGTCAATAAATTTTTCGTTTTGCTCACAAATAGAAACTCGTGCCTGCTTGTGCGCATGTGCTACAGCAATCGTTTGTACAGCAGCTAACAATATAGCGGTTCTACCATTACTTCGTTTACATGCCAGGAAAAACTGAGGTCACATGACAAAGCCGGGTTGACCTAGTATTGCAGAACATATGCTTACGTAATTGTTTTAGTACATGACAATTGAGGCATTGCAGTACCTGTGTCCTGTGACAATTGTTACTTGATGCACCGGGCCAAACCGGCTTGGAAAAAGAATACAGTCATGTTTATTCGAACCTCTGGGCACGCGCAATGCAAATATTCCTCATTCTTCAACCCATTGCAAAAATAATGTTTCAATGCTCAATCCCTACTGTTTGCATTCTTGTATTTTTACGTAATAATTTCAACTGACTCGAAATATTCCACGCATAGTACATGAAACCGAGTGTGATTATTGAAATAATTGCAACCCTGAATTTCTCTGGGTGATAAGATCACAAGTACCCAAAGGGCAATTATTTTAATAATAATACGAGCTCGAGTTATATTCGAGTACTCGAAGAAACAGCAGGACAAAGCGGCCGGTGTGAATATCACAATCAAAGAACCAACGCAAGTCACCGTGATTATCAAGAAATCCATTCGGAATTGATTGTTATTGAGCCAACAAACGGGCTGCTTTGTCCTACTGTTTGTTCCAGTTAGTTTCTCACATTAAACTGCAATACAGTGCAATAATGTATATGCAAATTACAACAATTTTAAGCATAGACTCCTGTAGATTCATCAACATGTGAGATACGTGAGTTTATTTTAAAGCTAAGCAAAACCTCTATCAACGTAACAGACCACACATTACTAGATTGCAGTTGCCCTTTAAAACAGTCTCAGAAACACCCGTGCTGTTGTTTGAAGACAAAAAAAATTTAACGGAAATGATATCGCAAAACACGGGTGGGAATCATTTCCAGTCAGAAAATAACGTAATTACGCCCCATTTCTCATTAAATGACGACGTCTTCTTATCGTTACATCAAACTGGAATGTTCCCAACACAGTAAAACACTATAAACCAATAAATAATAAAAAAATTCCAAATATGCAACTCGACTGCCGTCGACAAACGTGATGAAATGCGTCACACACAAATAATTCGAAACTTCGGAATGTTTTTATTTTTAAACTATAACCTAAACTAACCTTTTAAAAACGAAAAAAATTCTTGCAAGTCTTAGTTCATGCAGAAATGCTGAATATTGTGTAAATACACATGTCGTGTCGTGCATACTTCAGTTTTTTTTTATTTATTTCGTGTGTTTATAACCGGAACTCGACGCATAAACGAGTGAAAATTCCTCCTATTTCACAATTCACATCTGCATCCGCGAGTCCAAGCAAGCTTCGGGTCGTTGTTGTTAATCTAATAAATTAGAAAAATAAAAATAATTAAACACAAAGTTAAAATTATCCCTAATTATATGTTTATTTTGGCCAAAAAATTATTATACACAAACCTGTTTCTCCTAACCTTTAAAAAACAACTTTAAATTGCTCACGGGTCATTAATCCTCAAAAACCCAAGACTATGGATCGACTTCGATGAAAATAAAACGTAGGGTCAACAAAAAGCGACGGAAATTGTCTCTAAATGAACCCAACTAGGCAATTTTTCAATTTTTTTTTCCATAATTTTATTTTCTTCACGCACAATAACCCTAAAGTTCTCGTATTGAGTCCCCTCATTTAGCTGAAGGGTTAAACAGTTATTTCATCCTAATGGTGGAGAAATTAAACATGTCTCGTGCTTTTGTTCGAGGCAGTTAACGATAATGATGGTGAAAATGATAAATTTTTCCTCCCTTGGCGTGACATCGGGATATTCTCACATCTCGGCCCCGTCAGACATTTGCGATTATCATAATTTTGTCTATTACGTGCTTTTTTCAACTAAAGTTGCAGTTAAATAACTTAATTTGGTTAAAGGGATTGAAAGAGTTGTAAAATATTAAAACGAGCAAGGCTCAAACCATGCTCGTCGCCATCTTTATTTCGCTACGTATTGTGGGAAGTTGACGTTAACGTAACAGAGGAACATTTCTGTTCAAAATGGCGGGCGTGTTCATCGATCTATGTCGAAATGACGTTAATATTAAATGTTAATAAATTTTTATTATTGTGAGACGTTCAGTGTTAGACGTAACTATCTAATTTCTTCTCTTATCAATATCAGAAAAGAGAGAAAAAACACGCACCATATCAAAACCTAATTTTCTTATCCCCTAGTGCAATTTCCACACTCCCATTCCAATTTACCATGATTGCCAAGCGGATCCGAAGTAGGAGATTGAAAAAAAAATTAAAGGAAAAAAAAAAAAAGAAGAAAAAACCCAAGTTCCTGCAACACGAACATTATTTTATCAATCAACGACACTTTCAAATTCCCTTTTGAATGAATACCCCAACATTTTGATACCCTCAATTTAAAAACCGCAGTAGTCCAACAGTAATTTACGGCGCACAACAGATCCATTCAATGCCGAAAATCGAGATTATACTGATTACAAATGATTAGTTCAATCTCTTTTCATTCTTTTAGATATTGGACAAGTTGATTTCAACACAAACCCTAGAAATTTTCTCATCCAAAACTTGCTGAATGCTGTCAATGAACGACTCTCAGACAAAAGATTTTTGTCATTCACAGCCATTTGACAATGAAAAACCCCAGGGATCTTAATTTATAGATTGGAAATAGGAATCCAATAGCATAAAACCGGTTGATAAAGATCGCATCTCGCCCTAACCTCCAATTACTAACTTCCTTTCCCATGATTCAATCATGGTGACCATGTGGTGACAGCCTAGTTGCAGTTTTCTTCCACTTTACAATTGGTCAGTGCTAATAAAATTTTGGCTATACCAGATGGCTATTTCATAAAACTCTCAATCCATTACCAGAGGGTGTGCGAAGAAGAGGGAGGATGTGGGGGGAGGATGGTGAACAAGCATAGCTGCCCCTCTAATAACACAACAGAGAGCTGAAGTGCATCTGTCATTCCACAATTTCTTTTTTTTTTAATATTCCGTTTTTTAACATGAGCAGCAATAAAATAAAATTAAAAGATGTCAGATGGTTGGTTTGGTACTGCGACTATTTTATTGCAAGCTGTTTTACCTTGGGCTTTTTCACCATTAAGTTTCCTCTTTCTCTCTCTTTCTCACCCCACCCATTCCAGCCCTCAAAAGGGGGAGGGAAATTGGGAAATGGGGTGGCATGAATGTATGGCTGCACGGTGTTGTTGGTGTAACCCCATTTTCCAAATTTTTCCAATTTTTGACGATTGCAGCCATCCAGCCCCACCAACATCGGTCGACTACTTCCAATTCTCTCTCTCCCCCTTTTCCCTCCCTCCCAATGCCTCAAAATCGGTCAATTTAATTCCTTAAACCTAAACTGTGCTTAATTAAAACATGACTCAACTGAATGGCAACAAATGCACTCTCTCTCTCTCTCTCTCTCTCTCTCTCTCTCTCTCTCTCTCTCGACTTGCCGCCTTGTTTACTCATATCGAGCTTTCCCCATATATAAACTCTCGAAATGTGAAAAGCCGCTCTTTTAATTTACGCGTGTTACTAATTCAATTTATCAATATGTATCCTCAAATACAATTACCCATTATCTCTAATGCAAATGTGTGTACAGCCAATTATCCAACAAACACAGTCTACTAATAACACAATATAAATCACCCCTTTTTATTTTTTTATTTTACGAATCACAGCTTTAAGGGAATAAAAAAAATCGGTACATAAAGTGAAGTTATCCTCCTACCACTCGAACCAAACACACGTTCACCCTCCCAACGTATTTCTTATATACAGTATATAGCAAGTCAAAGCGTTGTATACGCACGCACGAAATATAAAAATTCGCTTGACAGTTGTGACTTTTCCTTTTTTACAAAGCCGGTTACCTACAAACACCTTTCTGTAAACTACAAAGGGGAGGCAAGAACAACACTAAACTCAGCGAGGGGTCTGGTGCAGTAGGCTGTGCAGTAGGACCACTCGTGAGTCAGCTTCAATAAATTTTAGCGTCTCCTCGCCAAACCCATTCAACGGCCTTCTGGCTGGCGTGGCCGTGGCTGTCACTGGAATAAAAGTCTGTGCCGAAGAGTGAGTCCCGTGAGGTCGGGCGTCCCGCCTTTAGCTTCAAAAGCGCCCCTGCCATCTGTTATTCCTCTGCCCTCCCTTTTTCGAACGTGTTTTAAGGCCGCGTTTTGTACTTAACGAAGAAGCGATCATCGTTTAAGAGACCCCGAAACTTTTCTCGACTTCAAAGACTCGACACACTTCCCTTTCATTCTGTTTATGCGCTTTGTTGTCACTGGACGTCGTGTCGCGTATAAATCTCGACATTTTCGAAGGGAAAATCTTGTTGGGGGGAAAAGAAAAACCCGGGAAGCGGGAAGGGAATGAAAGAGTGCGGGATTTAATTATTTATCAATTTAATTAAACCGGCCTTTAAATCATTCCTATCTTGCCGCTACAATTCACCGCTATCGTGGCAATTTATCGCCATAAAACACCGTTCGGGGGTCTCGTATCGGTTTAAATCCTATCGTTCATCGCCTTTACGTATAAAATGATTATTAAAAGGAAAATTCCTACCTACCGATAGAATCGGCGTCACGCCTTTTGCGGAAATGTAGGTCAACGTTTATGAGTAATTACAAAATGCTGGGTGTTTGCCGGCCATACGTTGGCTTCAATTTATAGTCGGTTCTCGTTGGACTATGATTTGTGTTTCAATAAAGAACACAATGGAGTCGAGTCATGTCTGCAAATTCATCACCGATTCAAATTCAATTCATTTCTGCCACTTGTCTCGTCAATCATACCTACACTTATCGTGTCCGGTGGCTCAAGTGTTTGACCACGTTTATTTTCGTCTATACATACTTCACTCGGAAATCGATTTATTCTCACCGTTCGATTATATACATACATTCCACCATTTTTCACGCGTAAAATAAATCACGCAACAACGTTACGGTACCCGAGTAACGATTTATTTTTAATTTCAAACGGTACATAAAATTCACGGAACATATGCAACTACAAATTCTTACACAAACATTAAAATGATTTATTCGATTCCCAAGGTTTGCTGTCCCGGTGCCATAAAAAGACCCATCACCAGTTCTATCGTCATCTCATTTGTTATTTACTTTCTCCCCCTTTTCTCTCTCTCTCACTGTCTCCACAGTAAAAAAAAGTTTTAAACTCGATTTTTTTCCTCTCTTTCTCTTTCTCTTTCTCTTTCTCTTCCCTTCTTCGAAATTTCTTTCTGAATGACATCCAATTCAATCGGCATCGTAGACAAAACCCCACAGCGATCATCCATTTCCGTCACGGTCGGGCCTTCTCATTCATCACCACGACCACACATTTCACAGGAGGACAAGTTGAGAGCAGGCCTCTCTAAATTATGACACCCCTTTAACCCACCAGCTGGCGCTGACTACAACTCGCACGAGAGAGTCAATGTGCTCTCAGCTTGCATAAACTACACCATTTTGTTTTCTACTTTAATTTTTCTATTAGCATGTAATAATTTTTTTGTCGTACGTAAACTCTTCCTCTTATTTGGCATGACGTAATAAAATTTTCATGCATGAGCACGTAACAGAAAAGCCATGAAAAACACCAGGGGGCCAATTATTATTTCCTTAATACTTTCCTTTCTGTGTTATCCTATGGTAATTAGGTTTATGCATTAAAACAGTTTTTCTTTTTTCTTTTTCAAAAAAAGCGCCTCACCATCACCAGCAAGTAAATAGATGAATTCTCTAATTTGATTTACTTCCTCATCCCCAAGATGCCATACAATATTCATAACTTCTGTAGGAAAACAAAATGGCCGACAAAGCAGGAATTTCTACTTTTAAGTGTATGCTGCAAATTGCAATTAACAGACACAGTGTGTGTGTGTCTGTGGAAACAAAAAAAATTAACAAAAAAGACGAAAAGAAAACTAGTTATATAAACTTTGCAATTTGTACTACTAGTCTTTCCCCCATGACATCATAAAAAATTCAGCAATCACTAGTTTAATCATTACCTACATATAAATAAAAAAATAAATAAATAAAATAGTAATAAATATAATTATGTGAAAAATTTCATTTTTTTTTTACTACTCCCGACTTTATTGAACTGGTTGATTTATGACTTTTACCTTAATGCAATTAATATAAAGATGAACACAATAAATATTTGGAAAGGAATAAAAATGGGAAAGAGAAAAAAAAATTTAAAAAAGTGGAAAATATATTACTGCGTTTGAGAATCAATTTGGAAATACAAAATGGCGTCATTTGCCAATGTTTAAGGGGAAGATAAGATGGCAGCCATTTCTCTTTTCCTTCCCAATTTTTACTTTATATTTTTTTTCCTTTTCTCTCTCCACTTTTGCTCGAGCTGTTTGCATTGCACTTTTCATAAATTACTCGGCGCCCCTTAGTTTTTCCTCCGTGCAGCTGCGTGTCGAATAACTCACACGCCATCAATCTTCACCAGGTCCCTTTAATAACCCTTGTCGCCATTTTGTTTTCTCTTTTGCGCTCTGATGATCTTCAAAATTTTATTTTAAGCTCACATGATTAACTCAAAAGAGAAAAAGAAAATGAAAATGGAAAAAAAAACGACCGACCATAGAAAATTTGTAAATTAAGTACATAAACAAATTAAGCGAAGCCGAAGCGCCGTTTTCTTCTTCTTCTTCTTTGCGCTTTTATTTTCTAAATTTCTCGACTTAATCGTCTTTAACGCACATTCAACATTACGGTAAATTAAAATCCCCTCATTTCACATCTACGTCATTTATCTCTTATCAACGCCACCCAAAGCCACATAAATTTAAATTACAAAAAAAAAAAAAAGCAAAGAAAAATCAGCCATTTTGTTTGTAATTCCCAAACCAATCCATTACAACATTTCACCTAACCTTGAACCGACATTCCAAACTTTTACATCCATAACCCCACCCATGTGCATCGTAAAAATAAAATTTTTCCCAGTAAAAAAAAAAAAAGTATAGTATATAAAAGAAAATTTTTTATTTCTTTTAATAATAAGAAATAATGATGATAATAATAACTGGGATTTTTATTAAAAATCCGAGTTATTCACTTGATGAAGTTGAAATTTCAATTTCAACAACAGTCAAAAACCCCGCACGACCGCAGAAATTCTCATAAACTCGCGCTGTGCATCGCACGAAATAAACGAGATTCCACTTTAAACAACAATCTCATCATCAACAATTGCTATGACCGTGGGCACACAGTAGCCCAGTAATTTGGGAGTCCACCCAACACACCCTTGCCTGCAGCCAACGCCGACAGGAATTTCAAATCCTAATTACTTCACCTGGTAATAATATTCCATGCTCTTTTCAAATGCTCGCAAACTGAAAACAAAGAAAAATAAATTACAACTTGAGCACAAAAACCCATCAACTTCCAAAGCATTACCACGTCTCGCAAATGAAGTTTCTACATTCATCAACCGCGTTTAATTGAACTTTCACAATTAAAACGGAAAGTAATCATTAATAAACAAAAAATTTTATCATTTTTTTGTTTCAAAATATAAATTCTCACTTTTTCTCACCTTATAAACTTTTATGAAAAAATAATTAAAAATTTGATAAATAAATAAATAAAGACGTGGTAACAAAAAATTGGTAAATGACCTTTAATTAATGTTTGGAAAAGCAAAAAAAATTTTTTTCAAGGTCGTTAAGAAGTATGGGAGAAAATACAGATAATTTATTATCATAATGTAATGAATACTATTTTTTTTTAAAAAAAATCGAATAAAATATTCTTTTTTGCTAATTACCCGACATAAAATAAAATTTCCTTATTTTTCATAAGCAAATGGCTTTTTTCACATAGGAGAAAATATGCAGCGCCATCTGTCCCCCTAAAAAACGGCGTTTGCGGTCATAAACAACCCCGTAAGATTTTTTTCCCACCAACAACTTAACAACATAGTGTTGATTAAACTTCATTAGAAATTGCAAAAATCATCATTCATGCGTGCAACGAGAGAATTATTCGACCACAAAACTGTAAAAACCGCCAAAATCAAAAAACCAAAGCAAAACACCCCACTGAAGAAAATCCCATTTTCTCTCTTCTCTCCTGCAGGGCCACTTCCCACCGTCCAAACCATCCCCAATCCTTCACACAACAGCTTCTGGTTTTCATTACCACCTTTAACCACCCCTCTCCCATCCTTTTCACATCCTCCAACAGAAGGAGGGAGTCAACCAAGAAGTCAACTCCAAAATTGCATTCCAGCACAAAAAGCAAATCTGTCCAGGAAATCCTAATTACAGCTTGCAGCCACCACTATACTTTGTCCATGCAAGACAAAATTGAAGAGCCGCAGGCACACTGCATTGGATTTTCGCCATTTTTTTATACTTTTCCTTTTATTTTTTTCCTTCCTTCTTTCTTCCCTCCTTTACTTTTGTAGACAAGAAGGGAGAATTTGAGAGGAAGGAAAAAAAGAGTGAGAGACAGAGAGAAAGAAAGGCAAAGCAAAGGCAAAGACAAACTGCGAGCAACTGCCATTGATTCGCACATGGCGGCCATCAGTCATGTGATCATATGACAGGAAGAAGACATTCTCAGCTGGCGTTGGAGCGGAAAATGGCATTAACAGTCAGGTTCTTTTGCACTTTTGCCGTATCGAATGTCCCTCCCTTTTTACTGCGCATGCGTAAAAAGAACTGGTTTGTTTGCTTGTTGCATTCGATCTTCATACACACAAACAACGGGGTATGGAGATGGACGACAAGAGAGGAAGAGAGAGATAGATAGATCGAGAAAGGACTGTGTGTTTGGTCGAGTGGCATTGTATGCAATTGAGTTAAGTGGTTGTCATCAATCTCACTGCAGAAAGCAGCGGTGGATGTTTTCCTATAAAATCAAACAAGCCAAGAATCAACAGTTTGTTGTCCAAGAACTGCATTTAAGCTTGTTTTTTATTTCTTGTTTACTTTTTTCCTTTGTGTTTTTACTTAAGGGGAGAAAAAAATATGACAACTAAATCAAGGGATCGAGTAACTTGTTCCTGAAGAAGAAGAAGAGGAAGAGGGAAAAAATTTTTAAGAGGACACTAAGATAAGGTTACCAATAATCATTAGTCGGAAAAAAATAATGTTGTAAAACTTAAAGTGAGAAACCACAGTCGTAAAGCCCAAAGGCGTTGCAAGGGGAAAACAAACGCGTCATTGGTGGAAAAATATCCGAACATGTGTTATCTTTGTTACATCATTTCTTTTTTCAATTTTTTTCGATTTTTTTTTATGAAAGAAAAAAAATTAATTGTAGAAGAATGTAATTTTCGAGTGTAGGTGGACAACATAATTGTTGAGAGAAAAGAGAGATGGAAGAAAGAAAACTAGTCGAATAAATCTACAAGAAAACTACAGACCACAATTGCATGAGTTGACAAGAGCATTTTGGTAAACCACAGTCAAACAAAATAAATTAAAACAGCGTCGACTGATGCCAAGTTGGCAGTCCTTACTACCAAAACCACTGAATGTACTAATGGCAACTATATACATATCAAAGTCAACAAATCTTACGACAAGATTAATATGTTTAAAATGAATTTTTTGGGAAATCTGACCTGCAGCAAATTATAAGAATATATATAAATATAAAAAAAAATTCCATTTCAATTCAAAAGGAACATTTTCCAGTGAAGTGCACCTTAAAGGTAAGAAACGCAGCATGTAGTCATATAACTGGTAGTAACTTGCTCTGCAACAACATCTATAGAATAACCATTACAATAATAAGTGTCATTCCACATGATGGGGGGGGCACACTGGTTTTTGCAAGGTCACTGTAATTGAAGCACAACAAGAGCTGAGACTTGAATAATACATTTTGTATTGGTGATCATTATTCAGTGTTGAATTTTATCATACTTGTACTGTATAAAAAAATACATATACATTTAAAACTTATTTGTTTTCATGTAGTTTAAAGCAGGATGTGCTTAAATGAGCATTGAAAAACTGCACATGGGGAAGAGATCATTAATTTTTTTAATAAGGCAAAAAAAAATTGCATGTGTCATCAGTCAAAAATTCCTTTCAGAAAATTCTGAAATTGCACATTTCGGCTCGAATAACATCTTTATGAGCATCAGTTCTAAAATTTCCCGTATCATTTTCATTTTTTTTATTAAATAATAATAATTTTCATCGTTTATTATTTCCCCAAAAATGAATAATTCAATTTTTCAACCCTCTGATTTATTTTTTTTTAAAAAAATAAAAAAATCGAGTCAATTAATTTCACTCGATTGAATACGAAGGATTCCCATCTTCCGACCAATTTTCGGCATTTATTTTATCCAATATCCCGAGAAAAGAATCAAAAGATAGCAAAAAAGCCTTTTTCCCTTTATAGCATTCGCCATTAAACCAGAGTTCCGTCTTTTCCTAACTCCAGTTCAACGTTCAACCACCCAGAAGCAAATTAAGTCAAATTAGTAGTCCCCCTACCCCCAAACTTTTCCCTTACGGGCCAAAAGGACATGTGACAAGTCTTTTCCACTTGGCCAAACTTGGCATTCTTCAGCAAAAGCTAACTATAGAAACTTATAGCGCATTTTATAATTGTCTTGTCCTCTCGCTGTCTTCTGCACCACTGATTTCACTACCCGAGGTCATTGCACCGTCCTATTATTTTCAGCCTCGTTGGGTCTAATAGATAAAGTTACTAAAAAATTAAAACATTTCCAAAAATTACTAATTCCGATACATAAATATAAAAAAAAAAAATTGTGATGAATTAAGAATGAAAGAAAATGGCGGCTGGTTATCTTTAATATTTCACTTAAACTTTTTTTTTTTTGGGAGAAAAGAGAGACGAATTTTAATCTTCTAAGATGGCAGGTGCCTGGCACTTGTGTCACTACTCAAGAGAAATTACTCTTTTCATTCATTTTCTTCATACTAACATTATTAAATGAAAAAAACTTTTGCTACTTTTAATAATATCCTTCCTTCCTTATACTAACTTTCATCAACATTACACCATTTTGTTTTTTTTTTCTTCACTTTTTTTTCTTTAATCTCAATTTACTCTCAAACTTTTATCACACTTGGTCTCTACTAACAACTGTCGACGTTTCAAAATTTAAAAACATGCCAAAATCAAAATCAATTTTCTCTTTTAAAGAGCGAATGCGGGATAATGCATGGCACTTCCGTTTCAATCCTCACTTCTTTTTTTTAGTTTTTTTTTTATATTTTCCCTTCCGCCAAGAAAAGAAAAAAAATATTTGTACAAAGTGAAAATTGCAAATTGCAAATTAGTTTACATTTTGGTCTCAGTTGTGTCATGTTTGCCATATACCATCATGTTTTATTCATTGAAAGTCACATTAGGGCATTTAATTAAACTCTGACTGCATTAATATTTACAATGAAGTACATAAGGAATAACAAAACAAGGTATATACCTTGTGGGAATCCATCAATGTGTTCACCACAATGCTCTTGACAGTTTAAGCTTCAACAGGTCGCATTAATTTCCATTAGGAGCAAAATGTTATTTTAAAAATCATAAAATTAATATTAAATCACGTTTTCACTTCAACTTTTTCGAGTTATACGACGTGTGTAATGCGATACAAAGCCTCCGTAGGTCGATTAATCGATAAATGGATTGTGTAGAATTCAAAATTTCATAATTTCTAATATTTTCATTAAAAAAAATTTTTTTTCCTATCTTCCCCTGTCTCGCCAATCTGGAAAAACGTACAAATAATCGTGGTAAAGTAGAAAAAGAAGATAATTATCGATTATTAAAATAAAAAGCACTTAATCGTGCATGATTATAATGGGAAAATACGTCCATCCGAACATAACCCAGACAAAGAAATGATTTCACGTACTGGTATTTGAAAAACGATAATTTCCCAACACTGGTTTTAAGTTGGTATTAAATCTCAGATGCATGGCACAGTTGACAGTCGGCCATCAACCGATGCTGGCGATCATGACAGGATATAATTTCATAGTCTCAGCTCCACTGTCGGCCAGATTCGATTTAATTAGGCGATTAAAGCACCGAGTGCGTGCAACATCCATTGCATCTGATGCCCACTTCAACTCCGCTCATAATGGAATACATTTCATACGATCGACACATTTTTTTAATTTTTTTTTAATTTTATACATATAACTACTTAGAAATTCATTCCAAAGTCATTTTATTCAAATTATCAAATTTGAAAAAAAAAATTCAATTAAATAAATAAAAATTTAAAAATTTTGTTAAAAAAATTCCAAAAATTTTTCCAAAGAGCGAGAGAGAGAAAAAATTTTATATAATTTTTTTTTTTACTGGGTAATTTGTCTTATAATGAAATTGAAAACGAAGCGAGATGTTTTGTTCTGTGTTTATAGAAGTGATGCACTTCATAAAATCTCATTTAAACATTTCATTTCGCGGGAAAAAAACACGCGGCAATAAAATATGAATTTTTCACCGTAGTGTCAAAAGGGGGCCATATTTTACAATCTTCTGCACATGGATTCAAGCTTATGATAAGATTTGCATGGGAATTTTTCCACATGGTGCTCGGTTCAATATGTTGAAGCATCTCACAGGTTCAAAGCAACCAAAATGTTTGTCGAATAAACTGAGCAAACTTACCAACGACTTAGACCGAACGAGATACGAAATAAAGCGTTAGATCAACAAACTCCTTTTCCTCATTCAAAATATTACAAGTTTATTTAATGTTTACCAATTACACAGTTACACACACACACTTGCAAGTAATTAGTAACTCCGCGCGATCGATAAAATTTAATGACGTCTTCATCTGATGAATTTTTAAAGGAACTTCCGGTCGGGTGATGATTTTTTTCTTTAAAGTTTTTGAAAATTGTCATTTTCTGTCGAAAAATTACGAGTTATGCCCGAAAGTGTGTGCGCCATCCATCGTAAAAAGCATTTGACAAAAGTTCGGAATTTGACATACAGTTTCCATTCTCATACATCAGTCATACGGTTTCGATTGCGAAAATATCCCGACTTCAAAGGTACACGCATATTGCTCTCGTGAACTCTGAATTTCAAATGTGAATTCAAATCCTTTTGAAATGTGATCGCACTGGAAGATAGATTTAACTACAAGAATGGTAAATCCATCGGCGGAACCAAAGGGAAAAAGATACAAAGAGAAATTTTTTATAGTGCAAAGTTTGTATTTAATTTAGTCTGAGTTTTTTGTAAAACAAATGATTGCGAAATATTTTGTTATGTAAATTTGTCTATTTATTCAGCTACTGCGAGTCTAATCAGGATTACCAGTCACGTGCAATGCGGTCATGGGTGCCGCTCAATTAACGTCGGTTTGGGCTGTGGGTTGTGCATCACTGATTAAACCGATTTCCAACCAGACGGTTTTAAGACAACAAATAAAAGCGACGAAACAAATCGAGACGCAACTCACTTTTCGACCTCGTCCATCTCTCAACCCACAGATTAGGAGACCCCCATCCTAACCCAACACGCGACCCCCACCGACTCCAGAGACATATTATCCGAGGAGTCAAACCGCGGGGTTTTGATGGAAAACCGAAAACTGAAACCGACTCGTCAAAAAAAATCATAAAACGGAAACCGTGATTTCTATTGGATGGATTTCCATAAATTAATAACAGAGTCTTGACTAGGACACACAAATTACTTATGTGGAGGGATTCATTTCATAGGAGCAATGCAGAATTAATAGAAAACATTTATAAAATTGATGGAAAAATAAGAGAGATATCGATGACACTGAATTTTAACCCATCTTATGTAAAAATGATTAAAACTTGATGTAAATACGTGAAAATCCTGAAATAACAAAGTCTACATTAAAAAACTTTGAAATTTATGGTTTTTCTTAAATATAAATACAGTAAATCAAAAACAAATCTTTAATTAATTTAAAATCTTAAATAAAAAAAAATAAAAACATTTGAATCAAATTAAAATAATCTATAAATGTCAATTATCCCAACATAAATGTTTTAATTCCGTATTCAAATTATTATTTGCAGTTTAAATATGAAATTTTAAGTTTGGAATTAAATATTTACGATGATTTATTTTTGATTTATTTAAAGCTAGGTTTCCACTTGTGTTTCCACTAGAAGCAACGCAACGCAAACGCAACTGCTGCAGTGTTTCCAACAGGA
>JAQFZO010001349.1:0-16254 GCA_034695885.1 Geophilus flavus
GCTCCTCCATTTTTTTTTCCCTTTACCCTCCTCCATTTACAAATTTTTTTTTATATCCGCCGGTTTCGTATCGTCTCAATTTTACATTTTTGCTTACTTCGGAAATGCAAACTAATGGACTTATTAAAGGAATTAATATAAAACTAAATCTCAATTAATATTAGTCTTAAATGGAATTTTTTTTTCTGTTTTGTTGTTTGTTTGCTTGTTTGTTTGCGAATTCTTCTTCACACGTTTAATCCTTTAGACAAACATTTGTTTTTAACTATTCTCATTACATTTTTCTCCCCTATTTTTAACTCGAGAGCCTAAATTTGCCGACGAGTTTTCACAGTTGTGTAGTCGAGAAATGTGGGCCAGGCTGCATCGATGTGTCTGCGGCGAAACTCTTCTTCCAAAACAGTTAACAAGAATAGAAATAAAGCACGACTCGATAGAAGTTAACCAATTTAATTCCAGCAATTTAAGACACTTTTCCCCGCAATTTTATCCTGAATAAATGTCGTTAACTTGTTGAAATGGAAGTTAAGGGCTTTGGAAATTTAGTTGTGGTTCCAAACTTGATTTAGTGGAAACACAAATCACTATTTCCTGTTTTTTTTTTTTTTTTTCCTTTCTTTATTTTATTTTTTTTTTAAAAAAGAGAGTAATTAAGGTACTGGATCGAGATTAAGCCACTTTTGAAAGCTGTTATTGTATAATTACGTTACTAATTTACTTATTTTTAAGGAAATTAAAAATCTTTGCTCGCAGATTATTTCTCACTTTTGCCATTTAATGTACACAAAGTTCATAATCTCGCTTTAGTGCTGAGGAAAGGAAAAAATCTCTCATTAATTAAAGTTTAGTAAATTAAATTTACAGCTACATGAATTCAAACATTTACTTACTTTTCTTTCCTGCTGATTTAGCATTTACATAATTCTTGGAATTTATTCTCTTCCAATCAAGAAAATCCTTTTCAATTTTTCCTTTTCCTTTTCCTTTTTTAAATTTTAAGTCGGGGCAATAAATCAGTCGAGTGCAATTCTTATTTGAGAAATACTTAGTTATGTTCATTTTACTTCCTGGATTAAATTTATCAACATCAAATAAATGTCAGCAGTGAATGCAGCTAGTAAACCAGTCCTACTGATTGAGTGAGTGGCACTGTGCAACCAAATGACTGCTGCCAGTAGTAGTTTGGCTGTGATGTACTGGTTCAGTAAATCATAGTCAAAATCCTACCGACTCTTCTTTCGATCAATAACATTGTTACCATAATTAATGCCTGTATCAACATAAACAGTAAACCAACTATAGTATACTATATAAACTCGCTCGAGGAAAAAGGGATCGTGCAGAAACTTAAAAATTTGAGAAAAAAAATCTCTTAAAAATGTGTACAGACCTGAAATTTATTTTTTCATATTTTTTAGGAATATTAAAGAGTTTACGGCAAAATTCTTGTTCGACCGTATGTTACTAGATCGCTGCTATATTTGTTTACACACTCTGTTTAAAAAATCCGAACCGAACCGAACCGTAAACCGAACACCGAACAGATTTTCGGTTCGGTTTTCGTTTTTAATTTAAACCGAACATACAGTTTTGGTTTTCTGCTTTAAACATGGTCGGTTTAATTCGGTTCGGGTGTATACGAGAACCCAAACCGAACAATAACCGATTTTCACCGGTTTTTCATCAATTTGATTTATTTTCAGCATTTTTAATCATTTTCAAAATAAAAATGATGAAATAAGTTGGGAAACCCGTAAAATTCGTGCAAATTGGACTGAATTGATGAAAATCGGGTTGAAATTGTTGAAAATCGATTAGATTGACAAAACTTTGGTCAAATTGATCGATTTTCATTGATTAAGCTATATTTTCAGATGTTTTGTGACAAAACATCTAAAAACATATCTACAAAAATAAACTGAAACATAACACGATTTGAACCGTTAAACAGAACCGATCCGTCGTAACCGATCGATTCGGTTTGCGGATGTTTTTAAACCGATCGGTTCGGTTCTTTTTACTGCGTAAAACGAACCAAACCGAACTGGCCCATCCTTCAAAAAAATAAGAAAGAAAAAAAAAAAAGGATCCAAGGAATTCATGACATTGACCACCCGATGAAAATTGAGAACCAAATTATAGCTAACACAACTAAAAACCGAGTTAGGTAGTAGGTACATTAAACTCTTGGTTGTGAATTTTTTTTTACAGCACGGTCGTAGTACAAAATCTATACTCGCCATAAAAGTCGACCCCTGAATTTTGAAGGATTTTTCGTTTAGAAACTTGACTCGTACGCTGAGGTTTACTGTATAATTAAAATATAAATAAAAGTATATTTTTAAGGTATTTAAGCTTTGGGCACATTACTTCTGGACGTAAAGAACCCCCTCCCACCCGCGTGGTGTTGCGTGCGGGAAAACTACAACCGGTAGACGATTTTTGCTCTCGGTGGCAACTACTCATGTCGTTATGCTACAAATTAAACCCATCATCGACGGACAACCATGGCCCAATTAATTATTCCATCGAGCAAATCCTCTACACACACTGGTTGCAAATCCCACCACAAAAACCGCATCTCGATTCAAAGCACGAGAAAAAGCTCCCAAAAATGCAACACGCCCAGCGCCATTGCTCCCCTCGCTTCCTTTCCTTCCCTCCTCTCTCACTCGCTCACTCGCTCGCTTCGCGCCAATCCAAAACAATAGAAACCCCAAAAGCGCATGTTCGACAAACTTTTCCCTTCTTCCCCTCCCTCCTTTAAAAAACACCCGACGTTTAAAACCAGACAAAACATAAGTGGGAGAAATAAAACTTAACGTGATTCATTCGAAAACGCCGTATAAGGGAAAATAATCTCGGTTCGTGTTAACAACATCCCATTCAGCGAATTTGTTTCCATTCACGCATCACAACAGGATCCCATCGGTAAACCATTTCCATTTCCCACCAGTTTCGTCGCTTGTTTGCGGACGTTCAAAAGATCGATGACAAACAGCAAAAACGCATTAAACGCTGCTAAAATTACGCGTGAAAACCCTTCTTGTTTTTACACTCACTCGGGTAATATATGGTGGAAAAGTAGACTCATTGCATGCGCAGAATGGATATAGGCAGGCGAAGGGGAAAAGAGCCTCTTCATTGCTCCATCGATTTTTCTCCTCTTTCTCTCTCTCTCTCTCTCTCTCTTTTCTGCTCGGTGAATAATTCTCCACTCACAAGTTACAGATGTTTTTAATCAATAGTTTTTTTTCTTTCTTTCTTTCTTTCTTTCTTCAAATCCAAACATTATCACGCTTTTTTTCAGAACGCTTGTTGTCACCTTATAAACATGTTCGCATTCTCATTGATTCAAAGTGGTGACTTTATTTATATTACAAAAAAAAAAAAAAAAAAAATCAAATGTTTGAAACGAAAGAACCGATCGGACCACTCCCAAACGAGACGTAATTAAAATTCAACTCACAACGATTCCACGAATTTAGAAAGAAGTAGAGAAAAAAAATGTTTTCGATCCGTCATACAATTTTTTTAAAATATAAATATATATACAATATTAAAAAAGTATATAAGAAAGGAGTGGAGAAGAGAAAAAAATTTACCTACACCACTTACACGCCTTTCTTTACATGATTTATTGCTTTACTACCGACTCAAGTAGGGCGAAGAGGGAAAAACTGTCATCTCTAATACACTCAAAAAACATCATTTTTGACATGAACCACGGGAAACATAAATTATTAACCCAAAATAATAAAAACCCAAGCTGGAATAAAAATATAAAAATTAATAAAACCCCCAAAAAAATCCACTAAAATCCACTAAAATCCCACTAGTAAAATCCCCCCAAAACCTGACAAAAGTGCGACAAATTCGGCAACAAATCGAGAAAAGTGAGTGAAAGCAAAGAGAAAAGATAAGAAGAGAAGCTGTGCATGGCACCTTATCAAGCGAGGGAGGGATGGGAGGGGTCAGTGGACTTTAATTATGGTGTAACCAACTGCAGCATTCCAGACCAGTCCAATCAAGCTGAGCTACAAGAGAGGGGGGAAATCTCGAGCCACCAAGGCGAGAGAGAGAAAGGGGGTCCGTATATAAAAAGGGGAGGGGAAGGGGGAGAGTCACACTCAAAGGGGAGAATCAAAGACGCGTCTCGATAAAGAAAATGATAGCAACAACTACAAACTACACATCGATTCGTCCTTTTGCTTCTTTGTATTTATTCACTCTTATCTCGACGACCCAAAACGACACGATCCACCGAATTAACCCTTCCCAGGGTCCTTCGGGTGGTCAGTAAAAGCCTAAAAAACTCTTGGACCGTATAACAATGCTTCCCCCTTTCGACAATCGAGTGATAATGAGTATAAATTGATTGTTTGAAAAAATTAACAATCCACATCTCCCCTTTCTCACTCCCCAGAGGCCATTATTATTATTAAAAAGAAAAAAATAATTGCAACAAAGAAGGAAAGTTGGGTTATTAAACGATTCTCCGTAATTAGTTGGAATAATACAAAGTCGAGCCTAAATCCAGCACGACGCCATCCATGTGCACGAGACCGAAAAGGAGCAGCAATCAATAAAATGCAAAGCCAGACTTTACCCACCACCCCTAACCCAATTCTCCCCTCCCCTACTTCCCCTTTTCAAATTGCACCTCCTTCCATAAATCATGGTCGAGCATTTTCACCACCACTTCACACCGCGACAATAAACAGGTGAAACACGCCCTTCAAAACACTCGATCGAACCGTTTCGCACCACTAATTTATACACAAATATTTATTCGCTACCTAATTCATTGCGTACTGTCACCGAATCACGACAAATCGCGCTCCTCTTTTTCGATCCATCCGACTTTATCGTCTCGTTTACTCGTTAGTGATTTCTGATCGACAGATAGATATTGTTTTGGTTGCTTACAAGTTAGTAAAATTCACATCTTATTTTCCTCCCCACACATTTACGTCATTACTCATTACAATCGCATCGATGATCATCGATCACGGTCAGGGGTCATACGATTCGATATATACTGTATTTCATATCGGTGGTTTTGGTGATTACTATCAATTTTGTATCAAAATATTGGTTTTAAAAAATAGCAAAATATCAATTTATAATTTATTTCTCCATTTGTTTCACGAGTCAAACAATTGCAAACGGACTTTGAAAGGAAATAAATAAAAAAAAAATGTATTCAAATAAAGGTGATGGAATTCCCAGAGATGTATAAACGCATTCAAACAAGCCTTGACCCACACTGAACTGGATGTTTACTCAGGATGAGGTCGCGAGGTCTGCAGCTTCCTTATTGAAAAGGTGGGAGGTGGCAAACAAAGCGTAAGCCTAATCCACTTGCAACCGATTAATTGCATTTAGTGAAACCTACACCTCAAAAGATAATGCGAGTCGAATTCCTTTCCCTGGAGAAATTAAACTTCAGTATAAAGCAAATTACAAATAAATGCAACAAACACGCAGTTAAAATTCAAACTCCCATCTCCGCACTCACCCTTTTCACGACCGAAACCCCCCGAAGCTGCGACTCGCCTGACCCGAACGAACGCCACCAAAACATATTTAAAAAAAAAATTAATTTTCCCTTACAAAAATTATGAGGAAGGAAAAACATTTTTTCTCTCTCTCTTCTTTTTCTTCTTCCTCTTATTTTTCTTTCTGGTGTCGTCTCTTTGTAAAGAAACACGAGGCAGGAGCCAACACATAATTCACACCTGACAGGTGGAAGAAGAAAAGATTGTCCCTGCAGCAGTGTGGCAAAGAATCAAATGCTCAGCTGAACAAACGTTAAATACTGTCAACACAATTGCAAACACAACACACAATGATAAACGACAGACACACTGGCAAAGAGAAAATAAAGCAACGAGAAAATTTAACCTCATAAAACGCATTTCTACCTTTTAATTACGAGGTCACGTGTCACGAACGCCTTCCGATTCGTTTCGTATCGTGTCTAATTTGTCACGGTGCTAATTTTTCACAGGTAATCGAATCAAATGCGATTTCCAGTGCCGGAGCGGAGATCGCGAGCGGAGAAGTCGGACCCCAGATGGGGATGACCTCGTGATTAAACTCGGCGATAACGATAACGCTCGCTCGCATTCTTCCACAATTTGACGTGAGAACGAGTCGAGGGTTTATTCATGAGATGCCGAATAATAGCGACGATGGTGTTATGGATAGTCGGGAATCACTTTCCCTTTCGCTAGATGCGACGAGGAGAGAGAGAGAGGAGAGAGGAGAGAGGAGTAGCACATGCGCAGTTTGGGCTCGCAATTGCAATGCATCGACTGGTGTAGCAGACAAACATACACAGACAGACAGAGAAGGAGAGAGGGGGCCCGACGAGAAAGAAGAAAAAGAAGAAAGAGGGAGAGAGAGCGAGAGAGAGAGAGAGAAGCGTGTGTTGTTTGGCTTCGGCAGCGAACCAAAAACTCGTTGGCAACAAGCCAAAACTGACATGAAATCAGCTGCTGTAGCAGATTTCTCGCTACGTTACTCGACTGACAACTATTATCGCGTGCATTTCCACAAATCCCAACCACAACTACTGTACCGTTACGATACCGTTCCGAAATCGCAACGTTTTTTTCCCATATTTTTCCCAGTTTGACAAAACAAACCAATTAAAACCACAGTCAAATTACCCACTTATTTTACCTAGAATGGTCATTTCGGGCTTATTTCGTTTAAAATTATACCATATTAAATTAATTAACTTCTTCCTTTCATGTAATTGGCGACGAGTCTAAGAATTATCGCTTAAATTTTAAATTAACACTGTCAGTTTTTCTTTTCTTTTTTTTAAAAAAAACAAGCCAAATTAATTCTTAATATACGTATACTTTTTTTAATTTATTTATTTTTCTCGTTCGAACGTGTACTTAAAAGAGGTCGAGTCGAACTCGGCAGAGCCGCCATTTGAGATGCACTCCTGGTAATTGATCCAAATAAGCGCGCGCGTTCATTAATAATTCACGCACACTATGGATCCGAGTTGAACTTCTCAAAACAACCCGTTTTAGCTCGGACGAGGCGAGGGGCCGGCGAGCGACTCGACTTTCGACTTACTGTAGACTCGAGTCGAGACACGGCGCCTAACAAACTCGCCTCGCGTGCCACTTATCGAGCCAAATTTGCCAACATGTTTGCAAATTGAGTGATGATAAATCCAAATGCATCACATCGTCTCCTCCTTTCGTTCCACGACTCCTCGCAATTACCATTTTTACAATCAAATTCCACCGGAAGTCAGTCTCTCTCTCTCGTTTTTTTTTATTTTTTATTTATTTATTTATTTATTCATCTCATCGTCGTTAAAGTGACTAAAGTAGAAATTCGTCATCGAGTCGTGGGGGTCCGACTGTCAGGAGAGGAGAGGTGAGTGAAAACGAGACGAAATAAAGAACGTTCTAAGTTAATTTAGCATTTTAGACCCCACAATGCATCGGGAACGTGTAGGGGGTTGCTTGTTTCAACCCATTCTCTCACTCTCACTCTCTCTCTCTCCCCGTTGCCTTGACGATACATCTCTACGTGCATGCAAATTGAGTGATAAACGTTTCCCGCGTCAACAAAGGGAGAAGGAATAATTCATTCAACAAATTATAAGCCTTAATTTCCCATCTAAAACCCATTTTAAATTCCCTAAATTAAAAAACTTTAAAAAAAAAAAAAAATTCCTTTTTTCCACAAAAAAAAAAAATGAAGGGAAAGGGGAAGGGAAAAAAATCGGAAACTTCCAAATATATACAAACCCGAGTACTGACGGAAAAGGGAAAAAAAATTAAAATTTGATTCCATTCGAGCGAACAGCTGTGTGCTAAGGGGGTCGCAAAGTATGAAAAGAGGGCCTTCGAGCAAAGGGAAAGAAGGGAATAAACATTTCCATAAATTTTCATTCAAGACCCAACTCGTGAAAAAACGTGCATCTGGACGGAGCCGACTCTTCGACCACAGAAAAATAATAATAATAAAAAAATAAATCATTTTTTAATTACCCCCAAAAACAAAACAAAACAAAACAAAACCCCAAAGGGAAAAGAAAAAAAATCCCAATTAAACCCCTCGCATCAATTATCGGTGGGTAAATATTGGACAAATACTGATTAACAAATCTAAGCCCGCACCCCTTTATCGCCGCAAAACAAACATCCAAGACGCGCGCGCCAACTCCGACTGAGTTACATAAGCTCTTCCATAACGTTGTCAAGCTTAAGGGATTTAATTTGCAAGCTTAAACACCCTACATTACGATTGACACTCGCAAATTCCCACCCACTCCACCTTTAAACGCAGCACACGCCCAAAGACACGGCTACTCGCTACTCCGTGACGTCATCCGCCATCAAATACTCTTAGCCGTGATCGATTGCGCCAAATAATAACTATTTGGCCATGACCCATCACGCCCCATTGGCCCACAATAAAACTCGGGGTACCCTCGCATGTAGGGGCCCGGTACTCCCGTTATTACGTCGTTTCGTGGGGCCCCAGACTCTCCCCGTCGAGTCATTGATCGATAAGTTACTCTTAAAAATGAAAAATCAGACGCTGCGGGTGCTTAAGAAAAGCTTAACTACAGTGAAATTAAAGCTTCGTCTGTTATTACCTGCTATTCCTCACGGACCCCTTTTGTCCTTTCCTCCCAAGTATCAGCTGCTCTGCTCGCCACCCTAATATTCTTAGCAGGTGGCTGAGACCTTATTCCCCTTAATTCCATGACAACAAATAATTATTTACTCTTTATCATTACGATAATTTATCAGAAAAAAAAATTTCCTGTTAAATCGAATCAAATCCTGCCAATTCCAGGAGGGGAGACGAAAAAAAAAATTATCGCCAAAACATGATGATACGATTGTTCATTTTCAATTTCCTCAAAAAGACACGACACGACACGACCGAACGAACGATTTCTTCCTTTCCCTATTGGCGCACATCGAAATTAATTAATCACTACACACAAACGTATTTCATTAATTATTTCCCCATCATGCGCGCAAACTATGAAATACAAACACACACACACAAAAAAAAAATTGTTTTTCGACACCTTCACCTTCCTCGCCCCCTATAACCACAAATTCATCCTTCACTTGCCTCGTAAACACCCGATATCCATATCAACATTCCCAAATAAAAAAAAAGAAAAATACAAGACACTTGCATTTCATCCTAAGGAAATACACAATCGATTGCATGCAGACACCAAAGAAGCCTCCACGCAAAAACTGGTCGCCCAATCCCATGACCAGAGGGCATCGGTGAGAAAGGAAAAAGGAGACAAGAAGAAAGGAAAAGAAACTCACTCTACTCACCCACAACTTTACATCTTTGTAAGTACGACAAAGATCCCTTCTTCGACCATTCTTTGTCTTTTTTCTCCCTCCTTCATTACTCTCTATCTCACTCACTTCAAATTCCAGTTATTACTCATTTCGCTCGCCTAGACATCATCATTTCTCACAAACAACTACAATTCTTCTTTTTTCTTTTATTTTTTATTATACTACACTCGCAAAAATTATTTACATTTCATTTTTAGGGTTCAAAATTTGAAAAAAAATTAATCACGATAATTGGAAGTCGACTTAAGTAATCCCAAAACACCCGAAATAAGCAGTGTGCTTGAAATTTATGACTAATTTTCGTGAAAAACTTTCATTCCCTTTCAGAGAAAACTTAAACCGCAAAATCCTTAATTATTGTTATTATTTTCGACGATTCGACGATGGTTACGCAATTTTTCAACATTTTTACAGGAAACCCATTAGGTCACGACTCACGACGAACGCCAGAAGTGACTGTTTTCCATATCTGCATGAAACCGACACTTTTGAGCAGTTTTACGAGTATTAGGGCTAAGAAAATGTAATCGATCATATGGGTGAGCGATGTTTAGTTGTATTTCAGTCGGGTCTTCAATCTAGTCAGAGAACTCGCTTAGCTTCAAAGGTTTCCTTTCCTCATTCAATATTTATGGTTTCATGTATCGGCCACTAACAGTTGGACAGAAAATAAATATCTAACGCACACACCCACATGCATAAACATAACAAACATCAAACCAAAAAAAAAAAATATATACACAACAGAAAATATTTCTATAAAAAAATATTTTCCAGACTGAAATTAAAAAAAAAAAAAAAAATTCGACTGTTCCATACTGAAAACGGAAATATTACATTATGTTTACTCTGACTCTTTATAAGCTCGTGACAAGTGTATTGTACTACAGGTTTCAAGCAGCTTTTTATCGGTTTTTACAATAAATTTCCTTTTTTTTATATATGAAAAAAAAAGGGGAAATTTTTTTTATTTTTTTTTTAGAAATAAAAAATATGATTGAACGAGAAAATGCGATGTAAAATGGCGGTCGAATCCACTTTAGTTATCAGGAGCTATCAAATTCTAATGACCTATAAAAACAAAATAAAAATACTGACCTCAAACTCCTCCAGATTTGCACTCATCGTCGATTCTCGACCAACAAATTTAGCCTTCTTTTGCAAAGCCTTTTCCCCTTTGCACCAATGGTTGCACCTAATCACCTCTCATACATCATGACTGGAAGCAAATAGATTAATCAGAAGGGAAGACCAACCAAGATGGCAAAAAGCAGAGAAGAGCATCTCCTGCGAGTGACACATCCAACTCATTAAGCCGCAACTCCAATAATGCACCATCACGAAACAATACACAAACAAAAAAAATACCCCAATTAAACACAAACGACCAGATCGTCTTGTACGACAACAAACAAACTCGATGGAAACACATTGCTCGACCTCCCCTTTCCTTCCTTCATTCTTCCGCATACAATATTATCTCTTCTCGTGTTTATACAATGCGAGCCACTTCCAACCGATAAGAAAAACATCGCACATGAATCCAATACCAAACTAAATTGTTGCAAAATTATTAAACTCGTCAAAAAATTACTTTTATGCATAATTAATCCTTCTAACACTCCAATTTGCATAGATCGATTTTTTTTTCCCTCTCTTTCTCTCTCTCTCTCTCACACTCTCGACGTTTATTTAAGGAGGAAATAATTACTAACGTTATTTACACATACAATCTCGGCATGAAATTTAACTCTTAAAAAAAACATTTTCAAACAAAATAAAAATAAATAATTTAAAAAAATGAAGATAAAATTTTAAAAAAAAAATTAACTCGAGTCTAGATATGCTCTGCAGGTTCACATACCAACCGTTCGAGCAACTTTTTTCTCTTTCCCCCCTCCCCACCTTCCTTTTTGGTGGCAAATTTTTCTCTTTAAAAGCTCGAATAATTTAAATTCAACTCATTCGATCCGAAAACTAAAAATCAAATTTAAAAAAAAATTTTTTTTTTTATAGAAATAGAAAATATCATTCAAACCCCCATCCAATTACTCAAAAAACAATTTAAAAACAAATCCAACACAAATCGACACCAAAACAATACCCAAAACACGTAAAATTAAACCCAAAAACTCACCTTTTGCACAATCTCCTTTCAAGCTTACACATTACGAGCCTCAAAGGAAAAAATTTTCGTGCGAGGCCAAATTATCCACGCCAAGAACTGGTTTGATGTAACTTCAAACAGCGCGAGAGAGAGAGAGAGAGAAAAGAAAAGAAGCAACTCGCACACATTCGAAGCAACTCGAAAAAGCCAAAGTAAAATTGACTCAATCCCTACACACACTTCTTTCCCCAACCTTAAATTGCTACAAACAGAAACAAAAAATAAAATCTTTTTTCTTCACATTTCAACCTTTTCGACCCACAAAACAACTTTATTACATACAGTAACTAATTACATACACAGTCAATTAGCAAACCTTTACCATTATCAGTTAACCATGAAATTAGTCACCTTAATTTTTTTTATTAATAATTAATCACCTGCTTTATCTCCTTACTTATCTCGGCTAATCATCGATTGCATTATCCACTACACTACTGGATTGAAAATTTCCGTCCCTTACATCAACAACCGACTTCATTCTCCCTGCAAGAAACTCTTAAGGACGTTTATCACCGATTGATAAACGCAAATATTCATTTACAACGTACGGAATTTAATCATCGACTCGTTTCACCACTAAATTCGAAACTTTAAAGCGAGAAATAATAAATTTACACAGTATTTCATCACTCCCAAACCAAATTCTGTTATCTGGTACATGGTAAACCCCAAATCTCCGTTATGAATCATTTAATTAAACCTTAAAACCATATAGAAGCAAAGATTACTAAATTTACCAAATAATTCCAATACCCTTATTAGGAATTTTCATTCAAAAAATAGAAAAAAGAAAAAAATTTTTAAGCCTATTTAATAGCTTCATGTCTAAGACCTAATTAAAGTCTTGCCCTTTAACCACCCAGAAAGTTTTCCATATAAAAAAATAATAATAATTTCCAATTTATTTGAGTTTTTTTTAAGGAAATAATTTAACAAAAATAATTTCGACCGTGCTGCATACGTGTATATAAATACATGAGAAAAAAAATTCACAGCTGTGCTAGTGGCAATAAAAATGTAGTCATGTCACTAAACTAACTCGTGTTCGGCGCAGAAATGGAAAAATTCGCAAACAACGAGACGATTCAGTACGAAATTCGAAAATATGATAAAAATCCTTCATTTATCCACACGAAACTGTAAAAATAACAATGTTAGGAGAGAGTACGTAATACGGGAAACACTTCCTGTTAATTCGAACTTTTACAGACACACAAAAAAAAAAGAAAATATTAATAAAATAGAAAAAAAAAATTCGTGTAAAGGAAATACTTGTTGGTGAAATGATGGGATGAATGGTAGACGTGATACAAACATCGATTTTAGTTAAATGTTATTAAAATTTAAAAAATAAATAAATATAAAAAAGAAAAACGTTTATAAAATCGTTAAGGATTCGTTAAATGTTTAATTATGGTCATTAATGAGAGGAATTAATATGAGATTGAATGAAATGAAATAAAATGAAATCAAGCGAAATGTAGTCGGTGTAATTCTCGACTCGACTTTAATTTCCCACTCGTAAAATAACGTAAGTAAGTAAGGATAATAAAAATAACTCTTTGATGAAAACCACAAATTCGAAAAACATAAAAAAAATGATCTCACACTTTATAAATAAAAATTAACAAATACTGTCTGTACGTACCGGTAGTATAGAAAATGAGGAAAAATAAAAAATGTATGTAATATTGAACAGGTGAACAGGATAAAAGTCAAAGTGATCGCTCGACCCATTATCAAACTTATTTCGTCATCATCAATTTAACAATGGTGGTCGAGATTTTAAATAAGCTCGCGTTTGTTACGCGTTTGTTACCAACAATGTATATGGAGTTTAAACGATCAAATTAACAAGGAATAGGGTTATGGAACGAGTGAGAGTTTAGCGAGGAGAGAAAACGTAGCAGTGTGTGTGATAACATTAAACAACAACAACAAGATGGCACAAATGGTCACCTACCTCTAGATCTTCGTAGGTTCGAAACGAGATGATGGCGAAGCCGTCGATGATGTCCTCCTCGAACAGAGGTTCCTTGCTCCTTTTTTTGCGAATCGGAGGTCTGATGGGGGTCTGTGGACCGGGTGATTCGTCGCCCTCGTCCGTCGGCGAGGGCTGTCTTCTGCTGTCCTTCTGCTGTTGCATGCGCGCCGCCCGCTCCCTCCTCAGTCGATTGCGCTGAGTCCGCTGCTTACCCTCGCTTTCCATGCCGAGTTTACACTCGATCCGGCGCACTAAACAACACAAATAGCGTCATCAGGTACTCCAGATGTCCTACTATATCCTGCTATGGCTGGAATTTGCCAGGCAAACGTCAAACCGAAGGAAAAATCCCTCGCAAAATCGTCCAGAGAACAGGGTCGGGTCTGTTGTTCAAATGGCGGAAAATACAATATGGCCGCCGCACGCAGCCAAGTGCCTACGTCTTCATCCGCCAACATCCTCCCCCGGTGAGAGCAAGTAGTACCGGCTCTCGCATGAATAAATGCCAATTTTTGCGCATTTATTACTACTTTATTTATTTATCTATTTATTTATTTCTTTCTTTATATTTATTTTCGTGTGGGTGTTTTATTGGGGATGAAACTTTGCGAGTAATAGTCGGGTCTGGGGATTAAGAGAATTGTTTAAAGAGCTTTAATTCCATGCTCTATATTTTTGTTTCTTTAAAGAGGGATTTTTGTCATGAGTTTTGACAGTAAAAATTTTGAAAAGTAGTAATTAATAACTTTGGTCTCGAGATTTTAAATTTCATTCTTTTGTCTTAATTAAAATGTTTTCTTCTACTTCTTCTTCTTCTCTTTAAATCAGTTTGACCCATTTCCTAATTCAATAACCCCTTTTTCTTTGAAAATTTTTAACCAAATAAAAATTATAATGATAAAAATTATTACAATCATTCGCATAGATTATTTACTTAGATAATCGTCATTTTCCTGCAATACTCACACATTGGGACAATAAATATTTACACAATAAATATAAAATAAACTTTTCTGCCTCGAATTAAAAAAAAAAATCTTTACTAATCACATTTATTTAACATCAAACCGAAAAAAAAAAAAAATCATCTCAACAATTTTTCCAACAAGTTAAAAAAAATAAAAAAAATCCTAACATTGACTCGAGTGGAAACACGCTGCATGAATTCCTTAAAGTGACGACACTCTGTTTAGTAATTCATTATAAATTCATGTTTTGTTATTCTCGGGCTGGAACAAGTCCTTACATACAACACACTTTAAAAATAGTACAATTTTCAAACAAAAACAAAAAAAAAATCTTTACCATTATTCAGTCACAGTTAATCACACAAAGACACAAAACGAAAAAAAAAAAAAACATACATAATAAATGAAAGTACCTTTTCTTTATCTTTTTTCCCTCCTCTCTCTTTATTTCATTTTTGTTTTCATCTAACAAATCATTTTTAATGCAAACCTAGGTATTATTTCGCTTGCATTATTATTTTATTTATATTTTATCAGTCGCAATAATTCATCTTGATAAAAATGTTCAACTGCTTGCTAGTTGTTGGAATTTGTTTCATTTTATTAGTCAGCTACAATGAGGATCGAATATAATAGTTCATTTCGCATGAAGGAGGAGGGAAAAATCGATGCTGGAGTGTGGCATGTGAAGTTGGAGCGCCATAAATCTACATTAGGATCCCCCGCCGTTCGCACTACTCCTGCTTCTTCCGCCTTCTCTCGACTGGAATAATATTCCGCCTACTCCACAAGCAGGCATTTCATTAGACATTCAAAAATTCTCTTGTTCAAATTCTTGCTTTCATTCGGGGACATGACACTCCAGAGTCTCGTCTTGATCCACTGGCAAATAACCTAACCAGATCGAATCGAGCCACAATCGACGACGGACTCGCGACAAATAGTCAAAAAGTTTATCTAAGTGTATGTAAGTACCTGTTAATCCATCTCTTCTTTTCTCCGCTTGGATATTTCGCCCCGACATACGTACATCGATTTCCATGAATAAATCATCAATTCTCTACTTTCTTTCTTTTTATTTCACTCGACTTTGTTTTATTGACAAATCCCAAGGTGTTTTAATTTTTAATTCTCGTTAATTTTTTAAACTTTTAGTTTTAACTGGATTACTTTCTTCCAGCTTTGTCATAATCCTTTTTACATTTATTCCTCGACGTATTAAGTTTTGTGAAGCAGGTTAAAACCCACGCGACTCGTTTTACAGTCTCGATGCCATGACCCGATGGGCGGACACTAACTCCCAAGATTACGCTAGTACTTTTTCGCCCAATTTTCCGACAAGATACAATAATAACAATTACATCATTCGATAACCTCCTTAATATCTGTGTGATTTTATCGGCGATGATGTACGGTACGAAATGCAGGTTAATTATTAACAAAAACCTGTAGATTAGATAACGATTCAAATTATGGCTGTAATGCAACGAATCGATAACACCAACCATTGCGGTGAAACGTTCAACTTTCTTCCTTCAAAAGAATTTTTTTCCCGCTAGGTTAGGATCAATTGAGTCAATTGATATTTCCATATTTTATCGACATTTTAAATCATCGATGATTGATTTTAAAACTCTTCCTTTAATTACAATAAAACGTTTTGCAAAGTCATCACTTGAAATCCAATCAAGTAAACTCAAAAACAAAAATAAATTTAAAAAAAAAAAAAAAAAAAATAGGGAAGAGGAGGAA
>JAQFZO010001350.1:0-16253 GCA_034695885.1 Geophilus flavus
AAAGTCTGGCACAGGAAAATTAAATTTTTTTCTGTAATTCCGACCCCACAGAAAGTTTATTTTTTTCTATTTGCAGACTATCCAGGTACTGATTGGGATTTAAGAATATCACTTTTTTCTGTACTCTACTTTTGTCTAGGCAGAGTCGATTACAGGGCATCCGGTCGGTCGTGAGTACTAACGCTAAGGGCAATCCACTGTATAAGAAAATTTGAGAATATAATGTTATTACTCGTCAGTAACTAACTCAAAAAAAGATCAGATAAAACTTCCTCCTTGATTCTATATACAGCAAACTCTTCATTTACACAATTAAAATAAAATCCGGGTGCACCCTAGGACCAATGCCCCATCTTTCTTTGTCTAATTTGTTATTACTAACGTCGAGTTGCATAATTCAAGTGGGAAAAGAAGAAAGAATATATTGATGATGATATGCGAGTGGAATTGTGCAATTTCTCACGTTTATTGGGGCTCTTGTCCTTTTACTTGCTCAGCCTGGGGCAGCATTCCAGTACAAGGGGTGGTGTTGAATATGGTTGGCATATCTAGCGACCTTGAAATGTCCACTTTATTTCTTTGTGCATGCGCTCCTCGGGTGCATTGATCACCCTGCAGGGAGTCTTAAAATCATTTGTCTTAATGTTGAGACTAGATTAGATCTGAGACAATTCTGAATTTTAGATGACATTAAGATGGGTGGGAACGAGTCAGTGGTCAATAGTAAACCAATTTCATTACCCCACCCTATTTTATTGGCTGCAGACTTAATTAAAATGTAAAATAAAAACAACTTTATTTTTGTACAGTCGACAAATGATTTAAAATTCATTGTTACAAACCATTGGCAACAATGGTTGTGAAAGTTTTTGGCGGGATGCCGACAACTGTTTAAATTAATACCTCTAAATTGCCCACAACAATGCTGACATTCATGAACTAACAATGGAAAAATGAAAGCTTCAATTTTTGGTGTTTTTTGTTGCGAAGTTCTTGGCGGGGATGCTGACCGCTATACTATCGAGGAATATAAAGTGACCGAACAAACAGGACTATGACTAATTTGATCAAATCTTTTTTTAAAAAATAGTTTCAATTAAAAGGTCCCACATGATTTAAATTTCCTTGTTACAGACCATTGTCAACAAAGCTGAGATTCAAGAACTAACAAACTAGAGTAAAACATCAAAAAATCTTCAATATTGGTTGTGGAAAAGTCACGTGACACCATCCCCACCCATGTAGTTAGTCCCCAGAAAAATCTCACCCAAAATTTAAAAGTGTTTTGACGTGTTTTCATGAGATTTCCTGCATAAATAAACAGAAAATGAATAAAATCTGTTTTAAAATGGGTTAGTTGAAAATTTTCTCAGACTGTGCTTTGATCTATGACCTAGAAATATTCCCCTATAAGGGGTAGTGGATCAAAGAAGGGAAAGGGGAGATTTTTTTTTTTTTACTTTACTTATGGTACATATACTCAAAGAAACAAGTGACAAGAAACACCAACTGCATCTGTCCCATAACTTGCCCCCTTTTGAGAATCATCTCAACAGTTTTTTAGGGGTGAAATAGAGGGGGAAATGGAGCAAATTCCCACCTGCACAAACCAACCGTTTACAAAATACCCTCAATTCAAGAATTTCCACTAAAATCACGTTCTGATATCCTATTTCCCTTTATCTTTTACCCTACCATTAAATAAATAAAAACTTAAAAAAATATAAATATATAATTTTTTTTTATATATTTTATATTTTTGTTTTTCTAAAATCAAAATTTCCCAGTGCTTGTTCAACTTTGTTTATAGTATGCAAGGGTGAGTTTGAACTGAAGTTTTGGTTATGAGGGTGTGATGTGTGAGGTCGGTGGGATAGAGAAAATAGGGAGCTGGCTAACTTTTCAAAGTTCCACCCCCGCAGTTTTGTTGGGGGAAGGGAATGGTGGGCATGTGTTAGCCACATGTTGATGTGTAGATGATGATGTAAGTTGATTCCAAAAGGCAACAGATGGATGATTTAAGAAAAATTTTAATTGAAAAAATACATGTGGGGCATTTTAGAGGTATTAATTTAAACAGTTTTATAAAAGTCATCCCATTAAACCAGCCATAGTCTAGTCTAAGTCAGTTTGTTCAGTCACTACTTTATATTCCTCGATAGTATAGTGGTTGGCATTCCCGCCAGGAACTTTCACAACAAAAAAACAAAAATTGAAACTTTCATTTTCCCATTGTTAATTCATGAATGTCAGCAGTGTTGACAATGGTCTGCAACAATGAAATTTAAATCAAGTGGGGAATTAATTAATTAATAATTAATTTAAACAATTTTTTAAAAAAAAATGGAAATTTTCAATTTTGCCATTGTTAGATTAATATTGTTGAGTTTGATGTTATTGTTTCTTAGATACAAAATTTGAAATAAATTGTCATCCTTAACAAAGCTCTGCTTATGTGGTTTCTATCTTTTTAACCAATTTCAAAGGATTTTCGCTGTTTCTTACATGATTTCTACCAAGTTTCGTGTCTTTCCGAATGATTTTAACAATGAAATTCGGTAAAAATAATATAGAAAACAACGATATCAGATAAAAAATCACGTAGGAAACAACAAAAATCCTTTAATTTGGAAATATTAACGTGGAAAAAGTCACGTAACACAATCATTTATCGCCTATCAACCTTCAACCACCATGCCCCATCCATCCGTTTAGTAGCAAGTCCCGGTTTTGTGCGCTCTCAAAAAGAGTAGTTAAAAGTATTTAACAAAATGCCCAATTCCGGTGATAGGCCCCTGTGGCTCGGAATCACTGTAATGCCCTTCCTGAATAGTGACCAGTGAGCAGTTAGCAGTGCAACTCCCCAGGATATTGTAAAACAATTTAGCCACCTGTCATAAAATCATTCAAAGTGTAATTAAACTACCTGTGAATTGTCGAGAAGGATGCTGTAAAACTTAAAAGAGGGTGGGTCGTTTACAAACACTTGCCCACCCTTGACAATTGTCCTACATTTTAATACCCATGGGAAGTAAAAGGGCAAAAATTGAAGTTGAACCCATTTTATAATGTGGGAAAGTTGAGGGTGAGTGTAGGTGGGAGTCTAGTGGCGCGTGGCTTCATGGGTATTAAGGTTTTTCTAGGGGGTTAAGTGGCAAGGGATACTAATTCGTGGGAATTGGGGGTGGTAAAGATTCTCTGTGTTAATTTTTAATGCACTTGATTTGGGGATTATTGTTAGGTAATCTCTTTATTGGCTCCTGTTTTGATGAAGTTATCTAGAATTTTAGATTAAAGGGGAGTTGGTGGGAGGATTTTGGTTGGAAAGTTAGTTTGTTTTGAAGTTATTTTTTTAAAAACTTGGGTTGGGGAAATGTATAGTTTAATTTCAACTGCTTTGCCCAATGGAGGCTACGACTTGACATCATTAACACTAGAAACAACATCATGTTTTATTAATTCTGTACTTTTGTGTTTAAAATGCATTTAGAGCATGTGTGGCCATATTTGTAAGAAATAAGTGCTGAGATTTGCAATCTGGGTGGTCGAATGAAGAAATTGCTTGGACATCTCTTTCCATATACCCAAAAAAATGTTGAAAATTATTTTGTTGTGAGATTTTTCAATTTGTTAAATTTTTTTTATCTCATTTTAAATCTTGGTTTCTTTCGAAAAACTCCCTAACATGTAAAAAAAAGGCCTATTGACAACTCTGTTTTCTTCAAGATTTAGCGATAATGGTAACTGGTGACGGCCTGATCAACCGATACAGCTAAATAGCGTTAGCGGACAGTGAAAACTGCGAGGGGACAACATTCCTGTAAATCTTCATACAGGCAAAGATTTAAGATTTATAAATTGTTACTGTGTTTGCAACAATATTAAAATGACAAGAAGTACCACCAGCTATTCTAAAATTAGTTATTTCCAAGATTTAACACCTAAATCTTTCTTAAATAAGATTTACAACTCGTAAATCTGCAAGTGAAAATTCAAGATTTATAAATCTCGAGACACATTTACCTCCATTGTCGTCCCCCTCGAAAAACTGACAGTTGATACTGCCGTCACTAATGACTTACAGCTACTGGTATAACGTATAACTTTAAACTTATACAGGTTTGTATTTTAAAAATACCAAAAAATCTTCCCCAACTTTCTTCCCCAAACTCAAAACAAAGTTCCACGCTTAACGCATCTCAATTCCCATTATATTGGGATTAGTCTGTGAAATCTTCAAAAACTCTATACCAGACTTTAATATGCAAAACTGAACAAGTTTCAAAACTCGGTACACAGTTAAGTTGGGTGCATAGCATTCTACAACTTGTCGCCTCAACAGGTTCTCGCGAATCACCCTTGAGCCAGTTGTTGTCCGGTTGGCATAACAGCAGGCCACTTGTATACATCCCCCCATCCTTCCTTCCTTTTCCCCATTTTTTTTTTACGACGGATCTTTGTCGAGAGGTAGGGGTTGGTAAGGGGGGGAGTCGATACTTAATGAGAGCCTATTGTACACTTGTTGAATAGCCACGTGGTTAGGACGACGGTCGGCAGGGTGCCCAACACTAGGAAACGCGGGAACCAACAAAATCCCCTTCCACCCACACATTGTTAAAATGATATGGTGCGCAAACCACGTGTCAAATTTTTACTTGGGTTGTGGGAAAGAAATTTACCAACAGCGAACGAGATCCCAAGTGACCTTCGGGGAAAAAGTTTGCTAATAAATTTAAAAGAGAGGAGAGTTAATGTCTGGGTTGTTGGTGGGGGTGTAGTGTGTATGTGTGGTGTGGTGTGGGGGGAGGGGATTGCGTTTATGGATCCCTTCATCTCACGTTTTCATCTTCCCCACCCCATCTGTTTAATTGAAATTTAAACTGCTGTTCAATGTGGCATAGACATGGATTTAGTGACTTAGGGCTTTTGATACAGGTTCACAAGAGAATGTTTGAATGGGGTTGATGGAGGGAGTTTTTTCTGGGGTTGTTTAAGGAGTGAAAGAGGTGAAAATGATAATATCTGGATCTTGGGAGATGATGTTTCTGTATTTCTAGAACTTTCCCAGGTTTGAGTTGGATGTCCCAGGGGAAAAAGTCTGCAGAATTTGTCACTTTTGAAGTTTTTTTGAAGGAAATTAGTCACTTTTTGAAGATAATCTGCAGATTTGTAGCTCCTAGACCAAATTGCTGATTATCTGCAGTTTCTTAGGCCAATCTGCAAAAAAAGACTTCAAAAAGTGACCAATTCTGCAGATTATCTTCAGATATTCTCTGGAAAAACAATCTGCAGACTTTTTTCTCTGGGATGGTTGTGGTGTTGTACTGAATTGAGTTGAGAAAATTACCAAAGATGAGCATTAATAAATTCAAGCAACTAAATACTGTTTTGATTACACTAAGAAAAAATTTTATGGAAAAATATTGGGTAATTGATATTTAGTTCTTTATTACACGTCACCAAAGTTCTAGGCCATATAACTTTTATGAAGATTTAGATGATTTATAGGCAGCAGCATGCACTAGTTGGTAAAAAGTTGGTGTCAACTCTTTGCTAACCTTCACAACACTCAGAAATGGGAATTCAACGTTTGAAGCATAATCAAATTGAAGTTTAAGCACAAGCTACGTTACAAAAAATTTTAACTCCAAGATTCAAAATGGGCTGAAGTGTTGAATAATAGTTAAAATAATACACAAGGACATACTTTAAGAGATAATGTAGGTTTTCTTATACTGCAATATGGCCCTAATTGATCTGCATGTGTGGTCACTATTGATTGCACTTCACTGCAAAAAATTTCAGCTTTACAATAGTAAATCCTGTGTGAAATTTATTGTTTAATTTGAGCGATGATCGAACCAACTGTAAATCAGTTGATATTGATGTTTACAGCAATACCAACTTGATAAATATTCTGTTTAAGTCTCCAATACATCAGAAATCCCCATCACGGATCTTCCAGCCAAAGTCCTTAAAATAAGGTCCCAAATTCGCTCTGATACAGACACTGTACCACCTTGTTGTGGCATGAAAAAGTATACTCTATCCCAAGATTTTACACCCAGTAGCAGAATAACAGCAATTATTTCATAAGATGTTAATGGCATTGGAAAGCAAAACCGTTTTTTCCCCAGTCTAAGTGGCACCACGCATTAATAAGAGAATCATTTTAGTGTATTCCGTAATCGGGGGAATCCACTTGATTTATCTCCTTAATGAATGAGTTGTTTGTATAAAAAAGCTTTTTTTGACGTTTATGCTGTTTATTGTACATGCTGGATAAGAGTGTTATTTAGGAATTAAAATAAACACATTTTTTTTCATCCTTTTATGTATATTTGTGTATGAATAATCTTTTTTGTTTAGGTACAACATGGGACTCATTTCGACGAAGGTTAATCTCGAAGTGTGTGACAACGTGAGTGCTTCATCATTCTGCCGGTAGGTGTTTGTTTATTTACTTTTTTGTATAAAAAAAATTAAAATGGGGAGTTTTGTCGAAGGGGTTATTTTGATTCAAGGCGAGTTATAATTTCTAAATCATTCAAGTGAGACTTTAAAATGTTTAAAATATTGTCATTTACTTTTAGGCGGCGGTTGCCTATTATTATGGAGAAGAATAACATGACCCAAACTGTGAAAAACGCGATTCAGTTCATTGAACAAGGACATGTGCGAGTTGGCACTGAGATTGTAATGGATCCGGCGCTTTTAGTTACAAGGTTTTGTGTTTTTGTAATTATTTGTTTTTAATTTGTATTTTTAAAAAAAAAAAAAATTTTTTTGTCTTAGGAATTTGGAGGATTTTGTAACGTGGGTTGATGCATCAGCCATTAAGAAGAAAATTGTGGACTATAGTGGAATGGTTTGTATATCTGTTTTGTTGATTTAGAATTTTTGATATGAATGATTATTTTTTTTTTTTCAGAGAGATGACTACGATGCGATGCAATGAATTGAGACATTTAGTTTAAATATGTTGTAATGTGATTTACGATGGAAAAATAAACTGTTGATTTCTTTCTTGACTGGATTTATGTTGCATGTAATTTTTCGAGTAATGACTTTCATTCGAGCAATCAATGCGATACAAACTTTCAACACTAGAGGTCACTAGGCTTTGACTCACACGAAAAAGTTTATTTTCTATTTTAATTTATTATCTGACTGTTTGTTTCTTATTTAACGGAAAATCACATTTCTTGTTAATCTCCTCAATCTTTAATTATCTCAAAAAGAAACAAAAATCATTCTAGATAATGTATGGTAATGAGTCAGCGAGTAACAATTTCAACACAAGGTGGCGTATTGCGCAGGCAACTTTTTTTTAATCAACCACAGAAAGCCGATAACTTCTCTGTGATTCAAGATGGAGGAATGACTAGACTCCCAAAAACTGCTGATAGCTGACATTGCGACATTATATACTGAACCTTGTTTTATTTTCGTAAAAAAAAATCCACAACACAATGGGTCAGGCGGCGAGTGCTATGTTTCCTACTGTTGCCCAGCAAGAACAGAATCAAGGCGAAGAATCAATTCCTTGGCATCTACGATACGGATCTCGTATAGTCGGCACCGTCGGCTCCGCAAGTACGTTAAAACTCCCTTTCGAACATTTTTTCATATTAAAAAAACAACCCTAAAACCAAAAACTGAACGTCGATGATGCGATACAGAGGTAAAACGAGTTTCTAGTGACTCAGATAGCTCAGATTAAGGCCATTTAAGTTAACTAATAAGGACTGGTAAGGTCAATTTTAATTTAGAGCAATTAAACGATTTGATGAAGGTAGAAAGTTTTTATGTAATAATGGTGTAAAAAAATTAATTAATTTTTATTTTCTTTCAGTATCAATTTGTCTCGGGTTATGGACCATCGTATCACTTTCCCCAATGTGCATTTTTGCTGGCATATTCCAAATGTAAGTATGATTGACACCAAAATTCATATAAAATTATATTAATAATTCCAAATAAAATTTCAGGGTTGCAGGATTCATCGTCATCGTCATCGAAGCACCTTGTTGCTGTCTCTTCATCGATCAAGTTCAGAAACTGAGCTCATGGTTCGATGCTAAGCCTTATTGGCATAAAGCAGCCTTTTATTTAATGTCAGTATAATTATGAATTATAATCACCAAAAAAAATCCCTCATGAGTTAAAATTGCGTTAAAAATGTGGTTTAATGCGCCCTTGGGATGAATCGGGTGTGAGAACGTTCGTTTTTAATGCAGTAGTAACTCGAGATGGATGTTATACGTGATTTATTTCATTTAAAGACGATTAATTTACAATAAAAAAATTTATTTCTTCAATTGGCAGATTGTCACTTCCACCAGTCATCTTATGTATAGGACTTGGAACGATATTTGGTTCCGGTTTCGTGTTTCTTACTGCGGTTCTCTATGGAACGATGAGTTTGGGCAAAAAGTAAGGGTTTTGATTCGAATTTTTTAATGTCTTTCTTACTACTAATGTCTGATCTAACTAGTTTTAAGCTAACCCATTCCTGGATGATGAGAAATATATTATTTATTTTTTTATTTTTTTATTTTTTATTGAGATTAATCACGATTTTCTTCCAGGGCTTCAAGGGAGGAAATGATGCGAAAAGCAAGTGCTTCATCACAGATTAATTTAGTAGAAACGGGACAAGTCGGCTACATTTCACCTAAATCTGGTCCAGTACCATCCTAAAACAGTCACAAAGTTGTTTTCTCTTTCTTTCTATTTCTCTTAATGCCAAATTATATATAAAATGAATCGAGTGTGCCACTTTATCAGTTTTGTACAGTTGAGTTGTGAATTCTTTTATTAAATTTCCAGAGCTTCACGTGAGGAAATGATGACCCGAGCTCAGAGTGATCAGCAAATCAACCAAGAAATGAAAGCAAATCTCATGAACGATCAAACCTTTGGTGGAGGACCCGGTGGGGAAGTGGGCGGATTGCATCAAATTTAATATTTTTAATAACTAATTTTTATTTTTATAATTTGAATTTTTCTATTTATTTTATTACTATTATTTACTCCCAATTTTTCGGACTTCCAAACAAATTGCATGATCTTGATGTTTATTATTTTTTGTTTAATTTTTGATTTTTCCGCTCGCTTTCTTTATTTTCTCGGTTTTTCTGAGTTTGATCTCGAGTTTTGCATGTATTTTATTCAGTTTCTTGGGTGATTTATCCTTTATTTATATTATAATTATTATTATTATTATTATTTTACACTAATAAATTAATGTTATCTGTAATATTTCATCTTTTTAAATTGTAATAATTTCCAATACTCTCAATACATTCCATTTCTCAACTGAGACTGAAGGAAAATATTAAATGCAAGCAATATTCAGAATTTATAGATGACAAATGTAGAAGTTTTACGATTATTTTTCTGTGCAACTGAGAAATAGCACAGAAATTTGAGAGTACAATCTGGTAGATGTTATTGTATGTATGTGCGATATATGAGTGTGATACCTTTTTATTTTTAATCGAAGGAAGTTAAAATTGTTCCGTTAAGAGTCCCGATATGCGATGATATTGTGGCCCAATGGATGTTATTGTAATAAAATATTAATCGTAGCCAAAGTATTGACGCAATGCTTTATTAATTAAATACACATAAATAGTTCTGTAATAAATTAAGACAAACATTCAAACATAAAAAAAAATGTAAATTTATTTTTTCTTTTAATTTAAATTTAAAAATAGTAAAATTTATTAACGGCCAGATGCTTGCATCCAAGCCGATGGAACTCCGAAGATTTTCATTGTGCTGTCTTCGACAAGATGCGAGGCGCAGCTAAAATGGTAAATTAAATTTATTGTTTGTAATCTTCTCTTATTTTTCTGGTGTTTCATCATTACCTGCCATCAGGTGTTAATTTTGCGTGAATAGTTGATTCAGGTGAATCTGATAAGATAAGGTTATTGCGTATATTTTTGGTTGGTGACAATTTTTTTATGTTTTGTTTACCAAATTGGCGTGTTTGCGTTGACGCAGATAAGTTGCCAAGTCGTTGTTTGGACATTGAAACCGATGGCTCATTTTGATATCTGCTGTACATGTTTTCGTCAGCGTTTAAGCATTGTAAAGCAGTGTTCGTATCACTGATTTTATATAGAAAAAAAATTTAAGTTTAATCTTTTGTGTGTCACTGAATGTTACATGCACAGAAAATATCTGTGAATTGATTTTAATCAATATTTTTTCTTCATTTCGCACTCGATTTTAACCGAGTCTGACCGCAACAAACGGTGGATCTTTGAGTTTAGGTGTAGGAAATCACCTTTTACTTAGAGATTTATTGAAAATAATAAATTTTTTTAGATAAACCAACTTCAATTAATCTGTTTTGGGATGAAAATCGAGTGCACATTGAAAAAAATAAATTAAAATAAATTCACAGAAAATTTCACATAACTTTCCGTATAAACAGTCTCGGCCTATTGTAAAAGTGGATGTTAAGTGGCCAATTTTGAACAACTTTTTGTAATAAAATATTTAATTTATTTAGGAGTAAATGCATACATTTTTTTTCCTTAATCTTTAATAAACCTGTTACTAATTATAGATTTTTGATAAATCTTTTTCCATAAATTCATCTTGCCCGCATTCACCCACTTTTACAATACTTTATCATAATTTCTCGTATGTTTACCCTTCATTTCCAGTATAGTATGGATACGATAATCTCTTCATATTTTTCCCTGTTGACGTACTACTTCCTCTGTTACCCACTTCAGTCGGTTGGTATTCAGTTGATTTTCTTCGCGTTGCTATAAAAATATTTTGGTTTTAATTAAAAAGCAAAATTGTAAACAAGCGGGTTTTTTATTGATTTTTTTTTCCATTGCGGTAAAGGTCGGGATAATTTGGTCAAAGTGATAAGATAAATGTTTAAATAAAACGACCAGAGGGTATTAAGTGTGTCACCTCGATTTTTAATTGATTAATTAAATTACCGTGTCTATTTCTGAAGAAGCCTTCAAATATTATGAAATGGTTTACTTGAGGAATCGTTTTAGATAAATTGTAATGTTTTCTTAAAAATGCCAAAAATTTTGATGACGGTCGGTCAATTGCAAGTAAATGAGGTAGAATGTTTTCTTCCTGATGAAGTAAAATGAGTATAATTAAAAAAAATTATTTAAAATAAATAAAAAAAAAAAAAAAATTACTTTCAACATGAACTCAAAAAGTTCTTTTCCATATCCCATTCTCTGTTTGGATTCGTGAACATAAAAATCAAGAACGCACAGTGGAGACGTTTCATTCTGTGCACCAGCTCGATCTATTAAAAATAAATTTTTCTTTCCCATTTTGAGTATTCCAACGACAACACTTTTTTCACCACTGAGAAAAAAAATAAACATTTAAAAATAAATTACATAAATTTTTTTTAAAAAAAATTCACCTGTCATCCTTCATCAAATATATATCATGTTCAGATTGAACAAACTTTTCTCCAGTAGTGACAGCAATGTGTAAATCTTGCGCCTGAATAACAAAATAATATTAAATTACCATTAATTATATTTACATAACTTGCCTTGGCCGACGCAGCTCCCATTCTATCAATTATCATCATCAATTGAACTCTGAATCGTAAAAAGAGGAATAAAGATGAGTTTTTATCAGAAATCGATAAAATCACGCAAAATTACCTTTTTTCTTTATCATCGATAACGGATCGTTTTCCTTTAACATGATGTTTGCTATTAAACTTAGAAATTTTGTCGGGAAGCAGAAGATCAACGTTGAAAGGTAACTCCATTTCGTGATTGTAGAAATTCTCTTCAGCCCATTTCAAGCATAAACTCGAATTGCGTAATCCGACAATGCGACTGAACGAAGGGATATGTGTTACTAGGTGTTTTATTAAAATGATTGATGTTTTCTATTCATCAACATTCTAAAATGACAAACCTGACAGAATATCACGAGACGGCTATATGTAGTCATCTACACTGCATCCGTTGCCATCCTTCGAGAAAATCTGTTTTTGCCTAATGGTAGGACGGAACTCGACGCTACATCCGTCAATTATTTTAATTTATTTTAATTTATTTTAATTTTTATTGTTTCACTGAAATAAAATGTGATCCTCCTAATTAAAAGCTAAAAACCATAAAATTAATGATTTTTAAAAAGCAAACTACTTGGTGTCGTCCTGTGGTTATACATAGGAAAAAATTACACGAGAGGAAAAAGCATGGCCATAAGCATAAATAAATTCCTTTATAATTACGTAATAGCATAGACAAGTTAATACAATGCCACAAGGTCGTAGAAAAACTCCTTTTAGTGGTAAAAAGAAGAAAGCTCAATTGCAGGATAAACGAGAAAAAAAGAAAGATTTAAGCGAACACGAGGAAAGAAAAAGTAAAACTTGAATTCCTCTGCATTCCTACTACTTCTCTTATTAAATCCAATTGTTTTTTTGCAGCTAAAAGCGAATGCAGGTTGTTAACCGAACCATCTACAAGCACTGAAGATAGCTCGCAAATATTCACAAATCTAGATTCATTAAGATTTGTATCAAAAACAAGCATCAATGACAGGCATGATTTTTAAAAAAAATTTGTATACATTTTTAAAAATCGAAATTGTATTATTTTAAACAGGTACCGACTTCAGTTTGTTAAAGAAAGTAAGGAAGAGTTGGATAAAAGGAAGAGGGATGCTTTTCGACATTTGATACCAGCAGACGAAGTACGTATTTAAAATTTTTAAAAATTTTTTTCTAGTATTCATTTTTCTGAATTTTCCGTTTAGACGTCAACTGAAATTGAAATCGATGAAGTTTTTCTTCCGGGGTCTTCTTTAGACATACCTAAAAGACCATCATGGGATTTTGGCTCGTCCAAAGAGCAATTAGAAGCGAGAGAAAACAGATATTTCACCGTAATTCTCGGATTTTTATATCTTATTCTAAAAATTAATGAGATAAATGTAATAATTATTGTTCATATTATAGGAATATTTGATGAATATCGAAAAGAATTTTAATTTAGACGATTTAAGTTATTTCGAAACGAATTTAGAAACGTGGCGTCAATTATGGCGAGTTCTCGAAATGTCTGACGTGCTACTTATAATCGTTGACATTAGATTTCCCGTAAGTAAATAATGAAAAACATTTTAACTACATGACTGACTAATGAATAAAACTTTTATTTTCTTTTAGTCTCTTCTGTTTTCACCCGCATTATACGACCATATCACTAAGGATTTAAAACGAGACGTTATTTTGGTTTTAAACAAAATCGATTTAGTTCCACCATCAGTGGTCGTTTCGTGGCAACATTATTTTAAAAAACATTATCCCCAACTCCATATCATTAGTTTTACCTCATTTCCTGGTGTAGAAGAAACAAATGTCGCTGGACAGGATCAGAAGTTACAGCGCAAACGAAGACGAAAAAATTGGAGAATGGCTGCACAGGCAACGATGAGACTATTAAAAGTCTGCCAAAACATAGTCAAAACAAATGGTAAACTCGTTGGCTTATCTCCTTAATAGAAATTAAACATGATTTTATATCAATTTATTAATTAACAGTGGATTTAACGTCGTGGGTAAACAAAGTCGAGGAAGAAATGCAAGAAATCGGTGCGGACGTCGACGAAGCTTCGGCTCCTGTGCAAACATTAAAGGAAAGTCAAGAAGTGGGAAGTCAATTTCAATACGAACGATTCAGAAACGGCATGCTCACTATTGGATGTTTAGGGTTTCCAAATGTCGGAAAATCATCGCTGATTAATGGCATAATGGGGAAAAAAGTATTTTTTAATTAATTATTTTTTATAATTGTATTTTTTTACGATTTTAATTTTTTTTATAGGTCGTGAGTGTTTCTAGGACACCCGGTCACACGAAACATTTTCAAACAATTTTTATCACACCAACTGTTAGACTATGTGACTGTCCTGGATTGGTGTTTCCATCGAAAGTGCCGAAACCACTGCAAGTTTTAAATGGAAGTTTTCCCATTGCTCAAGTTCGGGAGCCGTATTCAGCCATACGATTTGTAGCCGAGAGAATACCATTACATCGGTTACTCCAAATCGAACATCCGAATAAAGAAAAGGATTGGACGCCTTACGATATATGCGATGGTACATTAATCTAATTAATTATACTTGAAAATATTTCGAAATTAATTTTTATGTTTTTATTTCGTAGGATGGGCCATAAAGCGTGGTTTTTACACGAGCAAAGGAGCCCGCAGAGACGTGTACAGAGCTGGAAACAATCTTTTACGGATGGCTTTGGAAGGCAGAATTCGGTTTTGTTTGAAACCACCTGGTTACTTAATGGATAAAAGTAACTTTCATTCATTTCATTTATTTATTTATTTATTAGGTCAAGATTTGCAATTTAAAATTTTTTCTTTTTATTTTAGGGTATTGGCAATCGCATAGTGATATTATGGAAATCAAACAAATTTTACAATGTGGAGAGGAATCGAATGAAGAAAGTGAAAATAACGAATTTCTTACACGGGTGAGTTCGAGCGAAAGTGAGGAAGAAGGTGAAAGCGATGGTGAAGACGGAGAAGAAAGTCTTCCTCGAGTTGTAAACAAATTCGATGTACTGAGGGAGGTTTGAAGATTATAAACATAGAAATGAAAGATCAGGAGTAATAAATGCAATTATATTTTATTTCTTTAATTTTTTAATTGTATAAACATTATTATGACAACTGAGAGAACAAAAAAATGATAGATGAAATTAAATTGAGTATTTTTGTTGCAACCAAACTTGCAAGTGATTGAAAATATAATATAAAATGAAATAGCTATGGAATACTTTTTCAGGCAACTAAATACATCATTTATATTTGTACATAAAAATCAAAACATAATTTTTTTAAAATACTCGTGTCTTAAATGGCTTTCAACATTTCTAAAAACCTGTTCAAATTTAGACTAGATACACGATTTTGCTGTGTAAACATCACATGTCACTATCAGTATACAAATATCAGTTATCACACAAGTGCAAAGGCAGCAAAAGTCAAACAAACCAATTTCAAACGTTAGTCAATACAACCAGACGTTTTCTCACTTTCCTAATCCAATCAACATAAACCACAAATACTTTAAACAAATTGCAAACTCCCATCCCCCGTGAAACGATCGGCACACGCATGATGCCCACGTTTTGGACAAGCATGGAACATCCCAGGCTTATACGACAACCAACTGGAATTTTTCCCATCTTGTGACCAGTGGTGAGCATGTTTTAAACACCCGCTAGAATAGCGATTACGTAAATAAAGCCCGGGATTAGCCGGCGCATACACCCATCCACCACCCATCTCGGCTTTGGTCATCCTTATTTCCAACTCTGCTGGAAACAACCGACTAGATACATAATTCATCCCAAACAGGTCAATACTCTGGTCCGGAGTCCAAAACAACATGTGCCCATGTCGTCCCCAAGTACACTGGTCCTCAGTATACTTCATATCCAACCTAAACCCGCTTTTTTGAAATTCGCTTTCAAGGCTATTAATATAATCGAATTGTGAATTTAAAAAGTTTAAATCCCCGTCCATCTCCCACGGTAAAACTCTGCGCAGTTTAACCGCGCTGACCACACTGCCCGAATCCAGTTCGAGCAAAAAATTCTTTTTTTCCGCCAATTCTTGTATGAACTTGAACGCTTGCTCATATTGTTCTAAGCAGCAACGAGGCATGAGGTGAGTCTTCGTCAAATCTTGCGATTCGACGCAGGAAATAATTCCGATGTCCAGACACGAAAATTCGAGTTCGTTTTGTCCCGGTAAGTCTATGTAGTTTAAGTTCCATTTTTTTGCCATGGGTTTCCAGTGATCTTTGACCGACGACTGACTTGTGTCGGAAAAATGCATCACGTCGGGACAATTCAGTACCAAGGATCCGGTGTTGCGTACCTGGATGAAGAAATCTTCGAAAGTGACTTCGTCCGGCACACCGTCGTCGAATTTGACTTCTTTCAGAAATGCCGTCTTGGCCATAAATGGGCTCGAAACGTAATCGCAGAACATGCACTCGTTTATGGACGAACGATAGGCTTCTTTGTACTCCATAACGTAATTTTTTATTTCGACTTGATAACATCCGACTTTCCAGTGTCCGCTCGAGTTTCTGGTGGCTCCGGCGACTACTTTGACTTTTGGATCGGTGCCGAAAACGCTGATTTGTCGATGAAAACGTGCGAATTCGTTCAAATGGTTCATGTTTCTGGCGAT
>JAQFZO010001351.1:0-16248 GCA_034695885.1 Geophilus flavus
TAAATGAAATTTATTGTGGAGTTTTAAAAGATGGGCTTTAATGTTGTTTTTTTTGTTGAAACGACTGCGAGGGTGTTTTGTTGGTTGAATTGTTCAATGGCTTTGAAGATTCGTTGGATAGGCAACCAATGAAAACACTGCCTCAACTTTCAACGTGGTTTTTACGTGGATACAAGTAAATTCCACAAATATTCACTTGGATTCTACCAAAATACATATTACCGTACTACTCTTGTAATTGCAGTAGCATCTTCTATAGTAACAGAGGTTAAAGGTTATCCATAATTTAATGAGCACAATTCTGCTATCACTTCCACACGCTTGCTACTGTCGTTTTTTTTTTGTAAGATGAATAATTACCAAACAGGAAACAGTTAATTTTTGATTTTTTGGGTTATTGGGTCATTGGGTTATTGGATGTTCAGATATTTAAAGTGTCAAATTTGGTACTATACGATGATGACATTGTCATTAGGAATGGCTTTGGAAAACTAATTAAAGCTAGTTTGAAACTATGGAGTTTATGTTTGATCTTTAAAAAGTTATTTTTATTCTGCCCTGGGGTAGAAAATTCTGTAAATTCATGAAATATTTTTAAAACTGAAGAAATTTCATTAAATTTCATTAAATGTTTTGCTGCTCCTTGTGTTTCACTGCATAACAAGAAATTCCGAACAGCCTGTAAGAACGTTTCGGGTAAGGTTAGAAATTTTATATTTCCAGGAATTTTACTATGACCCTAGAGATTGTTGTTCTCAGCATTGCAAATCCTTACTCCAATCGAAAGTGTCTTTTTAGCCTCTTGAAATTTCCTTACATTCCAAACACTCAAAAATAAGATTTTTTTAAGAGGTTGAAAGTATTACTTCAGGTTTAATTTGAAAAATGAAAGTTGCTGACACCTAACCGTCTATTCACAAATTTTTACATCAGTAATCCAACCGGAAGTGCAACTTTAAGTCATTCGAAATTGCTTCTCATGTGCTTAACATCATAACACAAAATTCCGAACAGCCTAAAAGGGTATTTCCGGTGCAGATAGAAATTCTATATTTCAAAAGCTTTGACTTTGATCCTAAAGGTTGGTGCTCACACAATTTGAAACCCTTAATCCAACAGGAAGTGCCTTATATCAGACCTTTGAAAATCGCCCTGCAGATAAAAAAATTTCAAAAATAACATTTTTCAAACATTTGAAGATGCAACTTCCGGTTTTATTGACCTTAACACTTTCAGGAGCCTACTAAATACACTAAACTATCAACGCACGTATTTTTGAATTCCAATTTAACCGGAAGTGCAATTTTAGATCACTGAAACACACTGCAATACAGAAAGTGCTGAAAAGAGTACTTCCGGTTCATCTAAACTCCTAAATATTCATGGACACCAACTACACCCACCCAACTACTTCTCCCTAAATTTTTTAGTTCTTAACATAACCGGAAGTAGCATTTTTGACCCTTTGAAAAATTGAATCATTCATCGTGTGTGGTGTATTTGCCCTACAGGTGTCTCTGTCTGAATTCGGATTTGAATTTGGCGCAATTTTAGATGCATTATTGCAGTTTCCACTGTAGTAACTGCACAACAAGTATCTAAGAAACAGTTGTCAGTTGTTGTTAGAGACAAGAAGCCTATTCCTCTTGCTGCATGAAAATTTCAGTTTGCATTCTTTTCTATTCAAAATTCTTCTGATTTAATTCCATCTAACCAAAAAACACGTAAAACCATGTAAACCAACGCAAACTACGTTTTAAAATCCACTTAGCCATTAATGCCATGTTTATTCAGATAAATCGAATACATCTATTAAAATCAAAGCAAATTTGCACGACCCGAAATTAATTATAAGTCAACTCGATAATCGATAAAAATCATCTGCACTCAACTAACTTCATGAAACTTGATGCTCATCGCATTTCTAGATAAATTTTATGTTACAGGAAGCACTTTATTCATCTCACCTGTGACACACTTCAATTCTACACAATTGATTTTGACTTCTACAATGGGAAAAAAGGCAATATCGAAAAGGAAAGACTTCCCTGCAGAGAATACCTCGCCGTCTGTTTGTTTTTTCTCTTTTTCATACTCCAAGATTGATTTTTTTTTGTTTCTTTAAACGTATGTTTCCCAGAAAAAAAAATTAATTTTTAGAATGTCAACAAAAACTTTTATTATCTTAAAAAATACATTAAAAAAAATTTTTTTTGTTTGAAATTTTAAAAAACTTTTCTGATGTGCAATAAAATGTCAGGAAAAATATAGAAAGGAGAAAAAAACTCATTTTCCCATCATATTTTATGCCTGAGAATTTAATAATCTTCAACATGGCTGTTTAAAATTCAAGTCATGGATATTACGATAAATTCACCTAGTAACAGGAATAGATCAAACGTTGATAGTAATCATCCCACGCAATTTAACTTCTGACCATGTAAAAATAGTGATTTATGGTGAGTAATCAAACTGTATAGCAATAAATCGCGTAGGATTGTATTGTGGTCTATGGTCATAATTTACATTGGCTGCGATCAACGTATGATTCATAGATATTGCGTGACATACCAACAAGCAAAAAAATAATGCCACATTAAAAGTAATCATTAAAACTTTTGGATTTACTGTGGCCTTAATGTGAACGTTCTAGGACATTCACACGGGTTTTATTGCTGATTTCAAGGGATAAAGTATGTTTTAGTACGACGTAGATGTATTTATGTAAACATTTGTCCACCGATCGCTATCACTACCCAAAAATAAACTCTTAGATTACAGTAAGATATGCTGAAACAATTGAAGTTAAGCCATAGTCCTTCCTTTCTAATGGGTGTATCCGACTGTCACGTTTTCTTGTAAAATCAAAAAGTATGTTCTAATTATGAAATGTCTTAATGGAAGGTTGTATACCTTTCTAACACAGATTTAATGCCACAAAAATAAGATCACATCTATATATTAAAAATGGTTTATGACGGTTTTGGGGTGGTTTTGAATAGTTTGTTTGTGGGTTTTGTGGATTTTATATAGTTGTAGTTGGTTTTGACCATGGATTTGAATGGATTTTAAAGGTTTTGAGGGGCAAAACCTATTCAAACCACCATAAAACCATACAAGACCATCCAATCCCATTCTAGATGATGGTTTTTCATGCAAAAACCACACAAATATCCAAAACTGCACAAAGCCAATACTAAACCACTCAAAACCCCATAAAAATAAGAGAAAACCAGATGAAAACAGTCAATCATGCTAAGTAAATGGGACCCAACATGGTTACCACATGTTTGTTGCCTAACAACCCTCACCCACAATGCAATACAACACAGTGATGAGATAGGGTTTTGAAAAAAACCTATCAGGAGGTTTTGAACATCTGGATTGTTTAAAACCGGTATTGTTTACATGATGGATTTTTTTTACTTTGAATTCAGAAAATCTGGATTATATTTGTCATGTATACTTATTAATGCCTGTGCAAATGTCAAATGACAAGTTTTCAACACTTTTTCCAGGCTTTTCTTGTATTTGAATGTATAAAATACATAAAATTTGTATGTAATTAATTTTATTACTATGCTTTAGTCTAATGTTAGTGTTTTTATTAAGCCCACTCATCAGGAAAACATAACATTCACTAAATATTGCAACAATTCAATTATATATTTATGTTTTGATTAAAACACCAAGATAAAACATTACTGAGTAATGAACTTGTTTGTTTTGTCTTTCATCTACCTGATGTTGATGTTGATGTTATTTGTGTTTTAACTTTTCTTTTCATCTACTGCAATTTTGATGTGATGGAATCATTCCACATTTTTTCTCTTTTATTAAAGATACACATCAGAAATTACAATAATTATCCACTCTATTCCTTTTTCAATTAAAGAAACGACTAAAAAACAGCTAAACATATACCTAGAAATCACCATTGGTTGGTTTTGTGAACCCTACAGGCACCTATAAGCTTACAAATTTCTTTTATACATAAAATCCCCGCTCCAAGGCTATGGAAATCGAAGTCAGATCTGTAGGAATGGAGCCAAGTTCTTTCAACCCCATCTTTGATGACTCAAACGCAGCCTTCATCAATTTACTGAATGATCCCTATGAGATATTGCATTGTAATTCAGAGTTGGGAAAGTTTACACTTTATTACAACACGAAACAAGAAACCAGATGGTTCGTGACATGAAATGTTGAAAACCGGATCAGTTTACTGCACCATATTGCCTTATTGCATTATTATAAACTACGTATACTGTAAAGACTGCATAGAAGGAAGGCATCCAAATGAGTAATGCAGCAGAAATTAAAGTTCTATACAATTTTATAAAGGAAAACCTCCAAAAGCAAGTATTGGTAGGCTTTACAGTTATAAATAGTGAAAGAAAGCTAGGATTATAAAGTCATAAGGCCAGTATTACAGATTATACGTGTAACTTTATAACTTTCTAAGAGCCTTAGTGCGAAAACTCTCTACTACCTGATGGATCCCTTGCATTATTCCAAAAGAAGACAATCATGGATTTATTGAAGAAATTTGGTATGTCTGATAGCAAACCAGTGGACATGCCAATGCAATTTGATTTTGAAGACTCTCCAGATGAGATCATGTCATGTCCCAGTCTTTACTAGTAGGTCGCTCAGCTTGATTCTACATCTCAGATAAAGAGATGGTCGCCAAAGTCACGTAAAGAAATAAGGAAACACATGCTGTTTTAGGTTATTAAGTCTATCTAAAGGTGGCGCTTCATATCCCAAACTCTCATTATAGCATTAACTACTTTGTGGAAGTAATTCACACCATTTCTTGTGTGCTACTGTATCATACTAAGTTTTATATAGCAGTAAGAAAAGAAAAGAAAACTGCCAAAATACTGATTTAGTTCTTGGTAAAAAAAAAAAAAGTTTGCTGAGTATCTGCAGTTTTTAAGCCAATCTGCAGATATTGTTGAAAACTGCAGAAAATCTGCTAACAAAAATTTGCCAGCAAATTTTAATAAAAGAAAATTTATATTGTATAATTGTTATGAGTAGGCCTATTGTCTAATTTTTGTGAACTGATTTTAATTTGTAATGATCAATCACCATTTGTTTGAATAAAGACTAAAATTGTTTTTCTTTAAATAAAACAAACGTATACTCACCCATTCATTTACAGCAGTCAGTTGAATTTACAACCCAAAAGTTAGCTCTTTAGCAAGTTAACTCACCTGAAAATTAGCTGTATTGCATTTTAGCTCTCTTGAATTTTAGCTCATTTGCATGCTAGCTCCAGGGCATTTTAGCACTTTTGCAGTAGATTGTTAGCTGTAATGACTGTTAGCTCTTGTGACAGTTAGCTTTTGTGCCAAAAAGGAATGCCAATAGAGTTCATTGTTAATTTAAGCTTTTATATTTCTTCTAATTGTAATAGAGTTGCTGTTATTGTTCATTTGTTTTACCCTTTGTTTATTTAGTTTTTTTTACCTCAAACAGATTTAAATCTTCAGAAAATCTTTAATTTTATCTGCAAACAAATTTCCAGGTTTTTTAGTGGGCACACTACCTTCAAAAACCTGCAGAATGTCTTCAAAAAGAGACCATAAACCCCCCATAAACTTATATATAGATTAATTGATTTTCTGCAGATAATCTGCAGACTTTTTTATACCAAGGTCCCATCCTAACTAAATTTGCAACCGGTGCCATAAACAACAGACTGTTTATTATTTCTTGCGACACGATGCGCATGGCTTGAATAGCCGCCGCTGGCTGTCTTAAGTAATACGCCTTCCATATCATGACATGAACAACCATGGCCACAAGAGCGACAAATTAAAGTTGGCAAGTCATCACTATTTGAGCAGACAGAAAAGTGTCTTTAAGAACAACGACGTCGTTATCTTTAAACCGGTAACGCCTGTACGGATGTACATTTAAGACCTGATTGCATCGTCAACTTGTAAAATTAAAGACTAAAACACCATTCGGTTAATTTAACCCAAAATCTCTGATTGCATTCAAACATTTCAAACGAATCATCAAATTTATTTATATCTATATATGAAAAACAAACAGGAAATAATTTCATCCTCAACAGGTCCTAAAGTAAATTTATCCAAGCGTGCATTTCATACAAAACTTTATATACCGTACGTGTAAAAATTTAATTAGAAAATTATCGTCCCTCATTATATCTCGTTATTGTATTTTTCCTGGAGATAATGCTGCAAACAATGCTCAGTAGTGAAGCTCAGGGGCAGCGAAACAAACCATTTAGTAGGCAATGGTAATTGCTGCAGTTGTTTAAGGCAAATTTAATACCTTTAATCCGCGAAATTACACTGGTGATTAAAAGATTGATAAAGTGCATTGCTGTCCATGCTTTTTCCCATTAATTAAATTGAAAAAAAATCATAAAGCAACAGATGAGTGAAATTTGTTTTGTTTTTGTATTTTTAATCAGTATTTTGTTAATCGATCGATGGAGAGGGAATCTGACCAGCTTTGCTTTGCTTGCTTGCTTACTTGATGCGGAAGAATTTAATAATGAGATGAAAGAAGTACATGCAGCAATCATTGATATAAATTTTAGTCACTTTTCATTTATAGACCCAGTTGGTGGGTTCGAAAAATCATTACACCAGTGCAAATGTGTTTACACCAGAATATTTACACTAACAAATTGTTGTGTCACTTCTCTATCTAAGTTTGAATGGTAAAGTATACAACCATGAGCGATAAATATTATACTAGTTCATAAATGTGATATATATCTTAATTAATCATAAATTTTATTCTTACAGGTGTTTAGATCCCTTGAATTGCATCAAATAATTTGTAAATAAAGATTTAGATTAAAAAATAGTGTAGAATTTAATTCCCTTAACAGAATTCAACTAATTCCATTAATTTTTAAGATATTATTAAAGTTTCTAGGAAGTTTCAAGGATGATTCAAGTTGACACCGTTGTAAACCTACGACTGGAAAACTGTTACAGCTTTTTAGTCACTTTAAAAGCATAAAATAAAGGCTTTTGGACTTCGAGTGTAGCGAATGATCAACACATTTCAGAGGAAATTTCATTTCCTTACTCGAACATTCTTCGCACGACTCTGGAAAAGAGGCTTTTTGTTATTTTTTTATTCCATTAATTTTAATGACAGTTGGTATTCATGTTTTATTATTATTTATTTAAACTTTTTTTTGCACAGAAGTAAAGAAGAAATGATGCTTGATTTATTTCAACTTTTCGTCTTTAACGTTTAAAAATTAACCTCATGACCTCAGGTTGTATTAGGCCATGTTTGTGACGTCATATGTTACGCTACGATCGATGATAAGGCAACGCAGTCGATGAAACTTTTCACATCATCAAGAACCACCTATGTATTGACTGCGGCTGTTGGGATTATGCTTTTTCTTCATCTTGCCTTCGCATCCCATCAAAGTATTGACTGCTTGCTTGGGATGCAGTCAAGTGTGACTTTTGGAATAATTGAAAATTGAGATGTTTTGTAATTGAGTTTAATGTATTGTCATGAATTTAAATCAATTTGTTGTAATTATTATTTTATACTATTTATAGATGGGTAAAATTAGTTTTTAAATTTATTATAGTGGATTTTAAATTTTATCTTTTTTTTTAAATTTAAAAATGTCTTTATTGTAAAGTCTTGGGATTAAAATTTGGAAAAATTGAGATCTGCATAATCTTATGATGAAATGTAAAATGGAAGGAAGGAATGAGATTTTGTGTATAATAAAAATTTAAAATCACAATTTCCTTTTTAAGGATTTTGGATTTTTTTTTTGCATAAAAAATATGTAAAAAAAATTATATTTTTGAATTTTTGATCAAAAATTTTTAGTTTTAAAAAATTTAAAATTTAATTTTAGAAAAATTCTTTCTCTTAAAAACACAAAAATCAACTGATTTCAAATGCCATAAAAGATTTTTCTAAAAAATTTTAATTTTTAAAAAATGAAAAAACATAATCAAAATTAAATTTAAAAAAAAATTATTGTTCCCAGAAACTACGTAAAAAATTTCCCCAAATTCCCCACCACACTTCATCAACAGTTACCTCACCCTAATCCCACCTAAAAATTCCAAACTCGAACCCTCTACACGTGTAAATCGCGCCACCTCTGATTGCACCAACCCATGTGATCAATACATCAAACATGCACGAGATATCAAAACTTAACCCCACAAATCAACTAAAAATCCATATTAAACTTTTAACTACATTCTCTTTAAAACTCCCCATCCCCAACAACACGACCAGCAAACACGGTATTTACTTTAATTCATTAATAAAACAGCAATTTAATTTTTTATAACCAAACAACAAAAACAAAACACAAAAAACTAATCATTTAATCAGAAAAACATCGAATTATCTCCCTAAAAACATCAAAACAAACAACACATTCATTTATTCCCCTTAAACTCCAGGTATACGACGTAACCCTTTCGTCACAACCCCGACAATTTTTTTATTTTTAATTAAAACAAAAATTCTATTTTTAAAGATTTATGTATTGCAGTGAAGCCAAATAGGAATATTACCTTGGTGTATTTCCTTCATCTTGGGTCACCTGTGGGGAAAGGATGGCGACGAGTGTGGGCGTTTCATGCACCGTGTGGACTGCGGCCTCGAGACGCCAGAGCGACGCCGCGTTCCATCACCGGCAAACGCGCTGTGCGCTCTCCTCGCACAGGTGGGAGTCTCGTTTTCGGTATTTCGTGTCGATCATCGTTTTTCGTTTACTATTAATGTCGGTTTCGCGTCGATCTGAGCTTCGTACATCGCACAATCCGATGCGACCGACACATTCGGCACGATGGAGCGGATCTGGATGAGAACAGGACGAGTCCACCATGCAGTGCAGCTCGATGCAACGCAACCAGGCGTGGCTAGTCAACCCACCTACGGAATTTTGTGCACCGCGAGATGTAAATAGATGAAAATAAAAAGTTTTGTCATAATTTTTAACCAAAAATCAATTAATTTTAACATTTTTATCGATGTTTATCGACTTTTTTTATTTTTAAATTGAAATTATTCACAGAATTTGTAATTTTGGATTTTTATTTTTTTTATTTTTTTGATTAAGTCATAAGGGAATGGGTTAGATTAGTATGCTGTTTCCAGGCAACCATTTGAAAAGTGAAGTTAATAATTTAAAATTGGAATAATAAAAGGTATAAATTTTGTTATACTTTTAACTGTTATTTAGGGAGAAAGGAAAAATGTTTCAACTTGTCATTCAAACAGTTGAAAAGATTTTTTTTTTAATTAACTTAATTCCTGGCTCAAAATGAAAGGAAAATTTCAACCCTGGATTTAATTGATTAAAAAAAATTAATTGCAAAACTAATCTAAAAAAAAAAACTTTTCTGTGTAAAGACCAAAAATTTATTATACAATTGTAAATTTCATACTGGAAAAAATGATTAATTTTTCCAAAAGAAAATTGATTTTAAATAAATTGGTAAATACACCCTTGTTATAATGTTACTTTTTTACCGGTTCGTAAAAATGGCATTGTACGCGCCGCGGGTTTCACGGTACCATGTATATAAATATTATGTTTACCAAAATTGATAAATATGGTTTACAATTAGAAAATAATTACATTTTCAATACATTTATTCATGATTATAAATAATAAAAATTCATCATATTTTCCACCAGGGTTGAAAAAAACTAATATTTCTTTATAATTTATAAAATCAATTTTTGTTATTATATAAAAGACTCATTTGTAAGGCCTTGAAAGGACAATAACAGGCTTGAGCGATACAGGAAACATGTAATGTTGCATTAAAGTTTCTAGACATTGATTTAATGTTGCAATGTTTTTTGTTGATAGGTAATATTGATGGTTACAGTTGCTAAATATCTATATATATTTATTTCTTCTATTATTATTCTTTCTTTCTAGTTGCCAAGACAGTTGCACTTATGTGGGTTAGATATCTATTAAGGAGTTGAGATAAATGAAGGTAATTATATGATTATTTGGGTTTTTTATAAGTTGTTATTATAGTAGAGTCAGTTATTTTCTTTTGTGTGGTTGTTTGCTTTGGTCTGTTGTGATTTTATTTTCTATGTTTTGTTTGTCTCTCCATCTCCATCCTCAATTGCACAATGTGACCTGCTGAGATGTGCAATTGCCTGTCAAGTACTCAGTGCCTGAGATCAACACTTCCCATGTTATTAGGTTAGATTCGAGATAGTGTGCTCTGGTGTCGAATCTGAGCACTTTGTTGTGCTGGGTTTGTTTTATCATTATTTTATATGGTGTTTTTATCTTTTTAACATGGAAAAAGTTATAAATTTAGATAAAGTGTTGGGAAATTAAAATATTAATGGTATACAATAAAAAATTGTGTAAAAAAAGAAATATAAGCTGTAAAATAGTGTAAATTAAGAAAAATGTGTTGTAAAGTGAAGCAAAATGATGTAAAACCAGAAAAATGTGCTGTAAAATGGTGTAAAATAAGAAAATTATGAAATAAAACAAAAAAATGTGTTGAAAACCAATGCAAAATGAAGTACAACAGAAAACTTTTGTTGTAAATTGTTTAAACATGTTGCATTTCTTTGGCCTGCAGTCTCCATTTTCCTCACGGTGATGCAAGAAACTCAGATTCATCAAAAAGCTGATTTTTTGAGTCGACTGTATCCAAATGTAGTGTGGCGAACTTTGAATTAACCCTACCAATACCAGGTAGAAAAGGACACATACCTGACCATGCGTGGATGCATGTGCACCCCACAATCCAAGTCCATAGACTAGAGCGTTTTTTGCTTAATTTCATCCAGGTCCCTAATCTTATTGGTAATTGGAAAAAGGACTTAATTTTTTAAATTAATTGTGCATTTGGAGTGCCCTCTTTTGCTAATAAGAATAAAAGCTACACATCCACTAGCAGCAGCTCCTTTTGCATTAGGAAAAGCCAAGGGTTCCTTATAAGGCTTTCAAAGGGCAAAAAATTTCAAGGGCCAGTAAATATTTTGTTTACAATTTATTTCACCTCGGATTTCACAGTAAGATATGTAGTGCATTCAAATATAAACAATGTCAATACAAAAACATTTTTTTTATTAAGATAAAATTTTTTTCCTATACCCATAACCCATAAGGTGCAAATGCACCCACGCGTGGTACACAGAGGGTTAAAAACACAATTTTTTTTACAATACACCAGATCTTTTACTCACACAAACTCTCTCTGCTCTCTCAATCCAGAATGCCAAACAAAAACTCAACATCATATTTCATGACACTCAAACTCAACATCACATTCCAATTTCTCTGCTTTCTCAATTCAGAATGTCAAACAAAAACTCAACACCACATTTTATGACACTCAAACCCAACATCACATTCCAATTCCTCCAATTCATCTCTATTGTTCTTACCACTCAAATTTAGTCTTCCTCACACAAAACAGAATATCACAGGAGAGAAAATGGAGATGCAATCGAGAGAGAATCAACCGATTTCGAAACCTCATCGATCTATACTGTCTGTTGATCATCCGGGAACACATCCGTGAAACCATCGCCGACATCTGATACCCCACAGAAGAAAGAACCGGAGGCGGCAAAGCAAAAACAACCGAAATGTCAGTAATAAACAACTAAGGCCGATCATCTTAAAGAACATGATCCACGAGGACCCCTTGCTGGGATTTTCTGGGATTCATCTGATCGTTGAAGACAAAAACAGCGATGCCGAACGTTTGTGTGTTGTAATTTTGAGGAAGATAAGGTGTGGAAGTTTGGATTGAGGCATCGATTGTGGTCTTGAATCCTTATTACAAGATAAGTGTCCATGGAAAGAGTTTGTTGAGGGTCGATGGGTCGGACGATGTTGTTTTTGTCAAAGGACCGCGTTTGGGAAGATGTCAGTTTTGTGGGAAGATTGGGTGATGAGGTCTGTGTTGAAGTGAGTACGGATTTCCAGATTAATGATTGGAATATATTGTATCACAAAGAATTGTTTGTTAAAAATAAAAGACTAGTTTTTGTGGAGGTATTTTTCTTTTATTGTTTTGATTGAGAAACAATTGCATGATTTTTGTTTTTCCTTTTAATGTAATCAAATTTTTTTATTGTGTTTTTAGACTTTTGGGGCCTCTAGTATCCTAAATAAAACAATTCAGTTGTCTTCTTACAAATTTATTGACACATCACATACCGTTTTGATAATGTTACTCCTCGTCGCTAATTGCGTGGCGGTGGACACTAGCAACTCGATGACAAAAACATTAAAGAAACCGCTCATCGTTGCCCTATACTGAATCCTCTCTCACTACTGCACAGCACCAAGGACCTAGAATCTGTGTAAGAGGAATCGTAAGCAGAGGGTCATTCCCAGCCATTTGAACAGGAATCTCAGCAATCTTTTTTGTATTAACAAAAATACAACTGTGGAAGTTGTTTGAAAATGACTGCTTATCGAGGGATTCCACATCTCAACAAATCTGTGTAGAAGGCCAGATTTGTGATTTGAAAATCAGAAAATCCTAACAAATCTTTGAAAATCTATTTAAAAAAATCACTAAAATTACGAAAAATTGCTGAAAATCTTGACAAATCAAACCTTTGGATTGTGATTTGCAAATCGTTTGATAATTTTCATTAGGTGAGGATTGAAGAATCCCCGCCTCTTATGCAGGTACGAATTGCTGGGATATGCTCCCAACTGCTATTGCCATCTAGTGAATGATAATACAATGATTAATCCACACATTTGTTAATATGAAAACAATGTAATTAAAAATAAAACCAAAACAGTTTGATACCGTATCAATTTTATGAAAAAATCCTCTTTATTATTCATAAATCTTCTGAAATTACAATTTAAAAAAAACATCAAATCTCACCTCAGTGAATTGTGCTGCCATCTATGAATTCTCACACGTTTTAACTTTCAACCCATTATCAAGGTTGCAATGGTTTCAAACCAAGTCCGCTCGCAAGGCATTCGCTTCAGCTATTCCCGATCACGATCATTACCCCAACATTTTCATCCCTCAACTTTTCCTTTTTCGTACGTTTCGACTTATGTCGATCAACTTTTCCTTTTTCGTACGTTTCGACTTATGTCGATCATCCTCTCTGGACAGATGCTGTCTATTCCTCCTCATCATTTCTCGACCAATGACGTCTACTCCTCTTCTCATCATCTCGATCATCCTCTCTCGACCGGTGACGACGTTTATTTCTCTTCTCTTCAACTTCATTCCTATCTCGACGTTCCCGACTTTGACTCCGTCTCCTCTTAGACCTAGAATGAGACCAATCAATTTTCCGACACTTCGGAGACAAGAAACTACTCCTTCGGTGGCTTTCGACAACTTCAGGACTCATATTTTCGTCCGGTTCCTCTTCCATATCTGTCATTCGAAACCCCACGTAAGTTTCTAGTAGCAGTGGTAACACGCGACCCAAAGAACCAAGGCTCGTTAGGTTAAACAAAGCAACTGGTATATTCGTTTAGACATTATCTCAATTGTGCAGTGCTCTCTTTCCGTACGCTTTACGGAAACACCATTGTATTCAAGTAAGATCCTAAATAAACCGATTTCTACTCCGGCTATACCACGTATCAACGGAGAGACCAGAGTTAAGTGTTGGCTCTTTTATTTCTCAATTTATCAATCGTAGTAGCAACATAGAGCGTGTCAACTTAAAAAGACACGTCAAGTCCAAGGGGTGATTTAGAGAGAGAGTAAAGTCCAAGGGGTGATTTAGAGAGAAGGAGTGTGTGGAAAAATACAAAAGACAACCAAATCGATGCCAGTAGTAGTAGTTGTGATGTTCACAGTTGTGATGTCACAGTGCATTGAAAACCGTAATGAACTTCCTTTTCCAACCACCTAATCTGCAACACGGTTTATGTCATTATAAACAAATAAAATCACTTTCATGACAAGAAATCTATTAATATTTTATTCATTCGAGCATGAAGGTAATATTGTAACTTGCGGCAAGGTAGGTGCCAGCACAAAGTGCAAACTTGAGACAAGGAAACAGAAGGAATGGAAGAGAAAAGATAACCAGTAGGCCCTGTCAGCTTCAGCACCAAGACATCACTCGGTGCCTTATGAGGACCCAGACATAATTCTTCAAAAAAACGTGGCAAAATATTTTTGACAAGAGTAAACCATTCAACGTATGAAAATAATAACAATTTACATTTTCCATCAATAATAAAATAATAAATGGAAATAAAAACTACATAGAGAAACAGCCATATAATTCTCAAATGTAACTAATTTTTAATACTGTGCAAATAATAAAATAAATAAATAAATAAATCCTCTAATTATGCGCAGGTCTCAAATAGACCGTGGGTCTCAATTCGATTTTGTTAATTAGTGTGTCGGTCTCCCTTATAAGGCAGGGAGTTATAATAGACCCTCACATGAGTGACTTCTGCGTAATTCGAGACTTTCCTTAAACTGAAATTCGACATGGCACGTAGCAAATTCGATATATTTAATCTGCAAGTTTTTGAATTCACAAGAAAAAAATCTGGAAAAGTTGCAGTTAAAAAATTTTGGAATCACTCGTACAATTCAGGGATTCAGGGATGCAAACGGTAACGTTTGCAACTCGAATCTGGTGTAAAATTGTAATCCACATTGGGAAAAATGAATCCTACTTCCTGGAGCAGGAGCCAAAGTTCTGAGTAGAGAATTGGAAAACGACTGGATGGAATTTAATTTTTTGTTGTTCGATCAATACGCCGGTCTCTTATAAAGCACGAGGGAAAACTTAATTCTGCAATTAGTGTGTGGGTGCACTATTAGAGAATTTACGAAATGCCACATTTATACATGAAACATGGTCTTATAATGCTCAGACTAATTTTTCCCTTTGCACTTTGTTAGATAAGAATTTTTTACTACATACTTTTTTTTAGACGTGCTATCAACAGATAACTTCAATTTAAATAGGAAATAAAAATTCTAAAAGAAAAGTATGAAATTTGAATTTCAACCGTGAAAAGCAAAGTTAAACCTAGACGAACAATTGTTTCGCACAATTTTCTTTGCATACCGTAGATAAATGACATCCATTACTCGAATCTAAAAACATCCAAAAAAATTAAAACAGTCGTAAAAATGAAGATTTGAAACCGGTACAGTAATTTTGGCGCATTTGCTCGAGTGATTCTTTGTTCTTTGAACTTTGAGAGGAATTAATCCGAAAATTCATTGAAAATTCAATAAATCATTCTGTCAAGTTACCGAATTCGTTTCTACTCATCTTGCGAGTGAAATAAATCAAAATTTCAGTTAAAAATCGAAGAAATTACAGATTTGTTATCAAAACCTGCCCAAGCAGACAAAGAACGGAAGGAAGAGACAAAGAAACAAAAAAACTATTTCTATCTACTAACCGTTCATACAATTCATGTGTCGAGAACTATTTACATTTAACTCCAACACATATCAAAGACCAAAATGACATTTTTTTCAAACTTTATCTTTTGTATTACGGCTTTTGTTCAGTTTTTCACTCACACAAGACACCATCAACCTCTTCCCGTCGCCTCCTTCCTTGCTGTGCACACGGCACGGCACTGTGATTTGATAACGTAATGATTACGTCATTATCTACCCCTTTTGTGAACTACGGAAGTCAACTAGAAACATTTATTCCTGCATAATAAATATGTGGATAAAGATAACAAAATCAAAATAAAATTGTTTAAAACTAATCACAGATATATATTGTATGTACAACTTAAAAAGTTTATAAATTAATAAAATATTAATTTTTTATGTGTGATTTAGCTTTAATAAACCTTTTCTTTCCTTCCGTAATAAATAAACTGTGGTTAGACAGGTTATGCTCAATTTTTACCATTGCAATTATTCATTTTCTTAATTTGGTACTCAGACAAGGTACATTCAAGTCTGAATTACAAATGAGTTGTATTAGATATCATTGCGTAAAAAAAACAAATAATGACATTTTATTAATTCTCAATGGAGGGCGCTACTATTCAGATTTCCCATTAGTGTATTATTCTATTTTTAGCACTTTAAAATTATGAAATGAAGAAAAGTAAAACAAAAATAAAGTAAGTGTTAAAAAGAAAATTACCCCCTTAAATAAAAAATCAAACGAGTATAAAAAAAACAACGCCCCCGGGTGGGCTCGAACCACCAACCTTTCGGTTAACAGCCGAACGCGCTAGCCGATTGCGCCACGGAGGCA
>JAQFZO010001352.1:0-16244 GCA_034695885.1 Geophilus flavus
GTTGTAAACCATCATTTTTGAGTGTAACTTTTAAAATAGATAATTTTTTTTAAATGTCTTGAAATTCACCTTCCATCTCACACAAATATTGAACAAATAATAAAAAATTTTATGGCAAACCATTTGAGTCGTAACTTCGCAATTTAAGTTAATTTTTTTGTAATTTGTGTCTTACTATATTATTATATATTTATTACTTTTCTGACGACATTAAAAAACATTAAATTTCAGAAATAAAGTTATTGTGAAATATGAGCCAAAAACAAACTAGTCCTTGACATTCAAAAATTCGAATTTCATTAGTTGCTAAGTAACTTCCCTGCAGCACATTAAGAACTCGAAGGAAGTGAACAACACCAAAGAAACCAGGAAAAAACTTTGCAAAGTTTTTTTTCCCTGGGTATGTACAGTAAAGTATGATGTACCTAATTAAAACTACCAATCACAAGCCGTATTAATGACTGTTAATGCTAGTTCGTGTGAAATCAGAAGCAGAGTTGCAACAAAATGCCTCTGAGTTCCAAAATACGTTGTTATTCATCAGTTTGCAATAAATTTATAACTATACTGAAAATTCATACAGTATACATCAATCGTATGCAGTAACTGGAATAGTGAAATAAATACCAAAGTTGCAACATATGCAAATATTCAGCCTACTGCACTATAGCTTTCTTAAATAATGCACTTTTCTTATGGTGCTTTTTAATTATAGTGTGTGAAATTTGCATCACAGTAAGAACTGATACGCCCAAAACGCTCCCAAAATTCGACTCCATATTACTAAATAGATTAACGTAAGTAAACGCTGAACTTTCCGTAAAAACCTCTTTATTATTTTCATACAGTATCGCAATCTTTTAGCCAATAGTTCAAAAACACAAGGCTTTATGGTGATATAGCTCTTGATTTTTGCTATTTCCTTCGTTTTCAAACATACTACGTATGAAATTTAAGAAAGAAAGAAAGAAAAGAAATCATTTCGTGGTTACCGTACTGAAATATCCCAGTGCTGATACAATGACATGGTTGGTCGGGAATAAGCAACGTAGACGAGAGCGCAATTTTGTGATCGGTGGACAATTCGAGCAGTCGACGTAAGCTGCATAGTTGTAGTCCTGAATATATGTATAATTAAAATATTAATATTTGTTATCGCCGTGCAATGGATATGGAATTTGACTTTAGATCCTTGATTTTCATACGAGTTTTTTTTTATTATAAGGACTTTATTTTCTTTTAACGTTGACATGAGGGCGATCATCTGGAAAAGAAATTGCCATTTTCTAACTTCCCTTTTAGCCTCTTATCTCGAAAATTATTAGTTGCAGACCCCTAAGTTTGATCACTTTCATGATCCTCGAAGTGAAGGCTATCAGGGGGCTGAGCAGAAGAGCTAACAGTCACAAGGGCTAACAGTCATAAGAGCTAAAAATTCCTGCAGAAGAGCTAATTTCATTTTTGCAGTAAAGCTAACAGTCACAAGAGCTAACAGTCATAAGAGCTAATGGTTACAAGAGCTAATATGCACAAGAGCTAATATTCACAAGAACTAACAGTCATTACAGCTAACAATCAACTGTGAAATAGCTAAAATGCACTAGAGCTAATGTGCGAAATAGCTAAAATGCACTAGAGCTAATGTGCGAAATAGCTAAAATGCACTAGAGCTAATGTTCGAAAACGCTAAAATTCAAGAGAGTTAACAGGTAAAAGAGCTAAACTTCAAAAGAGCTAACTGCTAACTGCTAACTGCTAATTTGCAGAAGAGCTAAAATGCAAAAGAGCTGACTTGTTTTGATTGGCTGCCCCTTGTAAAGTTTTCTCCCCTTTTATGGGGAGAGACCAACATTTCTTTTTGGCCAGGGGTAATACATTAAAACTATGTGTGTATGTGTATGCCACAGGGAAAAAACTTGTAAAGCAACAACTTTTTTCTAAGATACATTATCGGATTTATGTACATATAAGATAACATCAGATTCTAAAGGGTGTGTTTTTGAATCGCCTGATCACTGAAATGCATATTTTTAGATCTTTAAGAACACGAACTTCCTTGGACATGTCTCGTGACTTACAGCTCTTGAATAGATCTGGGCCATAATGTACTGTCCGGGTTTTAGAGCTGTCCACTATGGCCGGATTTCAGAGTTTTGACCATTAGCTCTTGTAAACATTAGCTCTTTTGATCCCATTAGCTCTTGTGCACATTAGCTCTTTTGACCATTAGCTCTTGTGAACATTACCTGTTTTGACCATTAGCTCTTGTGAACATTAGCTCTTAAGATTATTAGCTGTAATGCCTGTTAGCTCTTATGCAAAAAAATAATGTAGCTCTAATGACTGTTAAAAGAAAAACATGATTTTCATTTTTGCATGTGTAAAATAAAAAATAAATAAAAGAATTTAATCCAATTATGTTTAACACTTAATTTTTCTTAGTAAAAAAGTACAAATGTTTATTTATAATCCAAACAAAAGCATAAATGAAACAGAAAATTTTCTTTTTTGGACCCATTTTGACAGCAGTCGATAAGTGAGGGGACAGAAGATTAGATTGTCGACCCGACATTCTAAACTCTTGCGAACCGAGGAATCCAACAAAACCGTGTCTTATATTTCATCGTTTCTTCTTCGGATAAATTACAGAAGTAAAGAAACGCTTCGTAAACACTTCCGACCAACAAAGCTTCCATTCGAGTTTTACAATTCTCCATCACGTGCGTGGCAAGTTCCCGTTTGAACGTCCCGACTGAATTGTCTGACCGAAGAAACTTCCGTAGAAATCCATCCACTTCGGATGACGTCACGAAAACTCTACGTACGATAAAATCTCTTTCCGTCCGCAGGAAACGCAATTTCTCTTCTTCCGTCTCATCTTCGAACATTGCGATCAACAAGTCCCGTCCTTCTTCCGTGAGTTCTAGCAAATTTATCAAATTTCTAGACAATTCTCTTCTCGTGGTCGATCTCCACTTACGGGATCCTTCGTTCCATAATGTCATCAAAAACTTCTTGTAACAATTCACCGTGTTGTCATACCAAGCAGTGGACAACAACTGTCTGAAGATAAATCTGCGTTGACCGTCGTCGATAAAAGCGGACATTCGTTCGACGGCAGTCGACATGAACGAGTTCATTTCGACTCTGTTCGAAACCACGACTAACGACAAAATGAGATATAAATTCTTCTCGATCAGAGACTGTAGTTGCGACTCTGTCGCACGAATCAGGAAAAAGATACACATGTTATGAATTTGGTAATCGTATAGATATTCTTCACTAAATACTCTACTCCACTTTTTAAACATTTTGTTTCTTTCCGTTTCATCCAATTTATTCCAAAAATATTCGACCGACGATTCGGTTGATGCCTGACTGACGCACTCATCGATTATTTCTTCCATTTCAAAGGGTGTTAATTTTTTTCCAGCGATGAACGATTGCCAGTATGTATCGATCGGCTCGTAGCAGTAGAATTTCAGCGATTTTCCCGCGATTTTCCGCAAACGAATCACCTCGTCTTCCAAACAGAAATTACGAGCGAGTCGGAAAGATTTTTGTAATTTGAGTTTTTTAGTTTTTATGAGGTAACGAACGATTGCCGCATTGTCTATTCTTCCGTGTGTCGTCCAGAAATATTTCTCGAGATGATGATGTTGATTTAGCCGTTCGCTTAATATAGTATGCCGTTCGTCCTCGGATTTTATACCGAAAATTTGTGCGAATTTGACGGAAAGTTGGTAGTCCAAATCCCGTAGCAAAGAATAGCCAGGAAAGTCCATTTGATTCAACACTTTCATTTTCTTTTTTTCCACTCGTTCACTTTCACTATATAAAGCGTTTTCATTTTCTAAATTGGTACGACGAATGGCTTCGACTAGTATCGATGCGAAGGCGTCCAGCGAAAGTCGATACAAACTCGGACATGACTGCGATTTGTCTAGGCATTGCCGTAAGTTATGGGCGAGTAACCAGTTGTCACGCTCGCTAGCCATTTCCCTGAAATTAGAAAGAATGCTTGAAGTTAGATAAATTTAGAATTCAGTTTTGTTTAGATTTGGCTTACCCGAGAGTCAATGTGATGTGATGTGATATGAAATTGTCAATTTTTACCGCGATAGTTTGTTGTTCTTGTTCGGGTTACTCTGAAAACCTGGCACGGCAGTCGATACACGTGTTTTCCCGCGTGTTTTAGATCACCTGTGCAGCAGCGCCACCAGAGAGAACGGGAAAATGTTATTTGCCTTTATCAGAAGTACAATTCTAATGGGAGAAACTAAAATAAATTAAAAACCAAGTTTGCATTCATTAAACTATTTTCTTTTTTTGTTTCAGTCAGTTCCGAGTTGAATTTAGCGGAATTAGTCGCCTTGAGACCAGATTTTTTAAGAAATGTATAAAATCTTAAATTTTCATGGAAACAATTTAATTTATCCTGTAAGGACTAAGGAATAAAAAAAACATTGTTTTCAATTTGGTTATAACCAAGTGTTATCATGGTAAAGTTATTTATAAAATAAAAATTTGTATACACTGTATATTAAATAAAATTATTTTTTTTATTAATCTCGTTGCTGATCGTGTCGTTTTCAACTCAAAACAATCTATGTACTAAAGTAGTATAAAACTTTTAAAATATACAAAAATATAATATTTATAAAACTGCATTGCTTTGGTTGGTCTTCTTAAAATTTCTTAACATAAATATTCATAATAACAATAAATAATTTAAAAATGTACATTCTTAACAATAATTCCATTCAGTGTTTGATGAGATACGGATCTGAAATAAAAAATAAAGAGTCAAATTTGAATAAACGAAGGTCACCAAACCATCGATTAAATTGTAAATAAATATACCTTAGCGAATACGTCGGAATTTGACTGTTAAACAAGATAAACATCTGATAAGTGTCACTACAGAGCGCAAAACACTTAAAATTGTCAGTGCACAGATACGTTTCGACTGCCGAATGCTTTAAACGTGTATGAAACACTCTAAACACATCTAAAAAAAAAGAAAAATTTAAAATTACAACATGAAATACCTCAAACTCACTGAATTTTTACCTTGTTGGGTGGTGTCAGCAAAGAAACTCCAATTGATCCATTTATAAAAAGCCCTGAGAATTTCCTGACGCTGTTTACCATTCATAGATTTCGCTGCTAGAAATTCAGATAAAACATTTTAAGTCAAAAAATTCAAACGAAAACAACTGAAAACTATAAAAATTACCTCTTTCTACTGGTTGTGTCGAGCACAAACACCTTTTTGTCTCTGTGTTTATTAAAATAAACCTAAAATAACACAAAAGTATTTCAGTCATGTTTCATTTGCATGCATAAAAGTTTAAAAAAAAAGTAGTGGGCAATTAAGTGATCATTATCTCAATACTAGGAACGAGTTTTACTCACGCCAAGATATTGCTATCCAACGTGACATTAGTGGAGAAATTTTTAGGATATAATTTGCTGGTGCTGAGCAAAACGTCTTGACAATTTCGCCAATAATTACAAAACTAAAAAAAAAAAAAATTTAAAAATTTAATAAAACCAATTAAATCTACCGACAAAAGCATAAAAAATACATTTCTCTTTTCCATTTCGGTTATAGATGGCGTTGGTCCGCATAAAACGCAAACTTCAACACCGGGGAGTAAACAAAACGTGACTAAACGATGAGGTACCTTCATGAGTAAAAAATTAAAAAATTAAAAAAAAAAATTTATTTTGACTATTAAAAAAAAAATTTTGAAAAAAATCTTACAGACGGACTTTCGACAGGTAAAAAAACGGGAATATCTCTGGTAGTCATCTTGGAACAACATGATATAAACACGGCGAGAAGACCAGCTTCGCATTCTGATAAGGTCCACCACTTTTTTGTGGCCACGACTAACCGCCCATGGACTAGAAGACACCCATACATGGTGCCCATGCTCTCCACGAAATACTCCAGATGGTTCTGCGGAAATTTAGGCATTAATTAACCGTGTGCTCTGCACCTTATTTCCAGGAAACTTACCTGCAACACCTGACTGTTGACGGTTAGAAGACAATCGACCGACAAAGTCATCTGACCGACAAGTCCGTGCTCCGTTTCACTTTGACACAATAGTGTATCGACCAACTTGAAACAACACTGTCATAAATAGAAAAAAAAATTATTAGTTTCAAGAAATTTTTTCGAATTGTCCCGCCATGAATTTGCAGATAGTGTTAGCGATTCAGATTTATCTAAACTGTGAAACCGATTTTTAGGGTGGTTTTGAGGGTTTCGGAGGTTTTTGGGTGGTTTAAAGAGTATTTACATGTAATATTTAGTAGACTAAACATTTCAATCGAGTTTCAAACTACAGCACACATACCTATATAAAATCGGCTGAAAAAACTAGTTGATAATAAATGATCCCAAAACCTTCCCAGAAACCAAGAAAAATCACATAAAATCCCCCATAAACCAAGAAAAACCACCTAAAATCACTAATATCCCATCAATCGTCACCTAAAAAACTACAAAAAGTACAACTGAAAACCTTCGATTTTTATTTTTAACAAAAAAACTATAACTGCAGTAAAACTACAAATTACCCTTAAATCCTTCTTGAGTCTTTCCACATTCTTTATCCTAGTCAGATCATCCAATCCAACCAATAGCACCATCGCATCAAACACACTCTGTAACAGATGGCTGCCAAATTTATCATCTTCTTGTTGATTGGTTATGAGTATGAGCATGATACTGGAATTCAAAAAAAAAAATCCATAAATAAGTTTAATGGTTGAAAATGAAATGAAATGATCATCAGTACACACAGCACATCTCTCTCTTTAGGGAAAGAAAAAATCAGTTCCTCTATCTGAAAAGTACATAAGGAAGTTGTCTACCACAATTGATGTAATTAAGAAATTCATATGCGCCCGAGTGAGCAAAATCAAAACAAATCCAGGTGCTTCTTACTTTTCACCTGCTCGGGTCACAGCACCAGGGGTCAAGGAAAAAGGATGTGTTTTAATAGTTAAGATTTATTATGTTTACACATACACTGCCTGTACGAATCAAAAGGAAAAAAGTAAATTATGAATTCAGCTCTTGCACCAATTGTGAAGAGGAAAAATTGAAGTGTGTGGAAAATGTCAAGGTGAATTAAGAAATTAAATTTCGGATTTTATATATCGAAGACGAAAAACAACTTTCTTCTGTGGATAAACACAGGTTTTGTGTGACTAAGGTGAATCTCATAAGTGAGCAAAAGCAGGAATTAAGTTGTCAAAGTGGACGTGGAAGAAGAAAACAATTTTCTAAGTGGAAAACTACATGCTTCAGACTAATCACACATTTTCCTAAATGATGCAATTTCATGACTGTACAATAAGAGCCAGGCAGCTGTGACAAGGTTGGTACAATTGTAATAGTCTCAAGAAACAAATTTTCCTGAGGAAAAAAAATGATTTAAAAGTATGGTATTAAAAAGATCGAGGTTTTTGTTGTATTTCATTCACCTTTGTAAAATACAACCTGACACGCCTCTTTACCTCGATTCAGCTCTCAATTCAACTTGACCAATTTTTCACCTTAACTCGTATAAATTTTTTTTTGTTAAAAAACCTGACGGTTACTGATTGCAATTGATTTTTTACAGTAATTAAAAATAACAGGATCCAAATGCGGTAGATTTTGGTTAATTGGTTCACTGGCTATTGATTGCACCAGCTGCTTATTTGAAGCAAACCTCAAAGAACTGAAACAAATCGAGTTTGTGATATGTAATCACTAAAGGGATGTATAGTATGTAGACTGCCAGACTGACTAAAGCATAGTTCACATGGATGTGTCAGAAAGCAAGTTAACAGACAATCGCATGCGTCAAAAGTTGAAAATTTATAACTTTTAGACACACGCGATTAGATGCATGTGACAAATGGTCAGTACTTCGAACTGTTGTCTCCAATACGAACTGATTGTGCAACAGATTTACCATTATTGGGACGTGGCCAAATTTTAACCGAAGAATGTCAAAGAAAGCCTTCTTGCCGATTATCATCGACAGTTCGTTGGTGAATCTTCAGAATTTGATTCACATGCAATTTACCCGGCACACTTGATGATGCACCAATGCAAATTATGCTTCGCACACAATGATTAAAAAGCAGTAAATGCTTTCCCTTCAAATTTGTGAAGCAAATGCTCTGAAATGTAATAAAAATTTTAAAGACATGCATTTTGCTTTATTAAAAATTAGCATTTACTTTTACTTTTTGCTTTGGAGTAAAACATAAATATTTAACACTGTCATCCAGAATTGTCTTGTCGTCTTTTGTTGTATGCCATTTACACTCTTTATCTTGCCAACTCGACGTGAAACTTTTTTTTCAGCTCTTTAAGGAAAATTTGCATAATTGGTCTAGTCGCTTAATTGTACCAAAGTGGTCCAATTAACCGGAATCCACTGTATTTATATATAACCAACCAACCAACCCAACAAACTTCCAAGACTCAAAAAAGGGTGATTGGAAAAAAGGTTCTTTTATTGCCCCCTAACAAATCAGTTGTTGAGTGAATAGCTGCCATAAATCTTATTGGCAGATCCTAATCTGTCTTAAGTGAAACAACATTATCTTTACCTGTCATGGAACACTTTCCAAACCACCTGAGCATCTTTGGTAGCAGTTGATAATAGGGTAACAGTCTTTGATTTGGCAAACATGTGGACTCCATTCAAAGATCCAATCACAGGAAATGGCAACTATAAAAGAATTCAAAGAAGAAGAAGAAAAAAATGTATTAAAAACAATGCAAAGAATGTGTTGGTGAATTATCAACAACTTCCTGAAAACTCCTCTTTCTCCCCACTCCCTCATCTTTAAGAGGCCATTTCTTCATGGCCACAAATGAGCACCTTTCAAACAACAGGTAACAGTAATTTATTGCAACTAATTCAGGTTAACATTCCTCTGGCAATAATTGACTATTCAGACCTAAAAATCCAATTCTTTTTTATTTAAAGGTTTCAAATAATTTTTTTTTAAATTTTCCCACCAGTTAATCATTAAATAATTATTATGTAAATTAGTATTTGTAGGTTGTTGTAACAGGAAAATTCAGACCAATATGGAAGTGTTCAGTTGAGTGACATAAACATGCCACATGAAAATATCCCACCCAAAAAAGGGGGAAAAAATTGGTACAATAATTTACACTTGATTTGCAGGTTCAAACTCGTACTTTATGTCCTGTTGGCACATTGGGGCCAAGATTGAAGAAGCCCAGGGGTGGCTAAACACAGTATCTGGGTCTTAAACCAGTCATTAGCATTCCAGGATTGAAATACCATCAGATACCTTCAATACCCTCCAGGATACTGGAGTTACAGAAGAAAAAAAACCATTTGGAAAATCACCCCTTCAAAATGGGCAGGTATTGGGACCTTGAACAACACCTACATCCTCAGGTGAACTATTTTTTATACTCTTGTCCATTACCTAGAAAAAAAATTCCCACGCATTTTTTTTCTTTCTTCATATATATACTTGTATACACATACAATCAAAATGTGTCAAATAGTTTTTGATTGAAAAATTTCAGCCAAATTGTTAGTAACATGATGAAGGTTTGTTTATTTGAACTTTCAGGAGTGAAATTAGGGAGTAAGTGGATCAAAAATCCTTTGTTCTGTTGTGTTGGAGCATGAAAAAATAGAAATAACCATCCATTCATGATGTAATTACCACCAATTGAGCCTTGTGGGCTTCCCTAGTTAATTATATGTGAAAAAAATATAGTTGGGGTTACAAAGTGCAAAAGGGAAGCATTTAAGAAGCTTGGAAAAAAAGAATTCATTCATATAATGCAAGGAATCACAAGGAAGTTGAAACAAGAGGAAAGAGTTAGTGATTAAGCAGATTAAGCATGAAAAAAAAAAACAATGAGTGAAAACAAGGATTTTAAGCAGGATGAATTTGGTATAAATATAGATCATTAACTTCCATACTGTCTATTTGCACCTGTATTATATTTTTTTTTATAAATTTTTTTTTATAATTTAAATTTTTTGCTGTTTACCTACAGCAAATTAAACTCTTTACACTTTGCTTCACACTTGAGCTACTTCATATTTTCCCTAACTCATTATATCCATTGAATGTGTGAGAAAAAGCAAACAAGGTCACAAACTTAACCTTAGTACAAATGTATTACCACCAAAAAAATGCCATGAAAATTGTATACAATTGTTTTCTACTTACAATTTATTTTTTTAACTGACCAAAGCCAAAAAAATTGGAAAAAACAACATTTTAGATTTTAAAAACACAGTAAAGACATTTTTACAACACCAGCACTTTGTGCTAATTCTGTTTACACCCCTTAAACATTCCTAGCTAATTTCTATTCCATATACAACCCCCTGTCTTCCAAGGACCTGTAGGTATCCCCTGGAGTACCCTCCAGGAGTAATTAAATTTGTTTAGGGCACCTGACCTTCTTACCTTGGTTTGAATGGGCTTTGGAAGACGGTAATTTATTTACTTACTGTTTTTAAGTCTCCTATCTTCCTAGAGAAAAGTGGGACTCCTCCGGCAGCAGTGAGGCACACCAAATAGGCGGCCATTTTGTTTGTTGACGTGTCATTGCGCTTGCGCGGGAGGGTTTGACTGGCGGCAATCTCCTGCTTTTGAATTTGAATCTGTTTGTGTTTTATCTGTTGTTGCTTTTGTATTTGAAGGAGTTTCTTGTTTCTTAGGTCGGCTTGTGTTTGCTCCAATTGCTGGAAAGAATAAAGATAAAAAGGATAAAATTACTTTTGATTTTTGTTTGTTTCGATTTTCAATAGGGAAAAGTGAAACAATTCGATGTGGGTTTGTTTTACACTCGTTTCCTACCTTTCTGGGTCCACGAAGAGGAAAAATAACTGAGTTTCGAGGAGTGAAAACTAAAAATCTCATATTTGTACCGTGGCCAGTATCAAACTGAGCTCAAACTGACCTGAGCAAACTCGGATACATTCAGAGTAGGCCATCCAAGTTTATAAAAACAAGTTTTTCAACCCTTTCGAAGTCAATACTTAACACAAATATGTTGCAAAAAATAAATTACTTAATGCAACTGAACATGAAAGAAGGAAAACATTAAAAATGAATTAATCTTCAAAGCATTTTGAGCATAACAGATAAAAAAATAATAACAACAAAAAAACTTTATATTTATATTTAAATTAGACTTAAATCTTTCATGTTTCTCTTCCTGGTTCATTACTTACACTACATGAACATAATAAATTGCTCCAGATAGAAAAAAAAACAAAAAAATCTTCTATTATAGAAAAACTAAAATCAGGCTACTTCTATGCTTCAATACCAAAATAAATCTCTTTTAAATTTTATACATCATTAGTGTCATCTGCCTAGTAAAAAAAACACTGTCAACAAGTTTTCTTTAAATGGTAGTCTTATTTAAGGATTCAAAACACAATTTTTAAAAAAATGCTAATTGATTACATTTTTTAAAAATATTTTTTAAAAACTTTGCATTTTTCCATGTATCCCATTTTAATTTTTTTTGTTGTATTATAATTATAATTGAAATTAAAAGTAAAATAAAATATAAAATGAAAATACCTGTCTGATTAATTCCTCCCATGGTGGTTGTCTCTGTTGTGGGTAATAAGCAACAGCATTCATGATTATGATTATGATTCCTTGTGCAAAGGAACAAGTGAAATGCGAAATCAGAGCATCGTGCTCGCCTCATGAGCACCTTGCAAATGACTGGAGGGTGACAAGTTGCCTTCCACCTGTGCGCATGCGTGCTAGGAGGGGCGTGGGCAGTTGGGGTCAGAGGTGAGAGCGGTGGCTGCAGGAAAAAGCTATATCGTCAGAGCAATTCCCGTGAGAGGAACGGGGTCAAGAGACAACACAGGGACTTCTAAAAAAAACTAAAATTGTAAAAAAAGAGCGAAAGAATAAAAAAAGTGGTTTTAAAATAATTGAATCGATTAAAAAACTTGTAGTGGTTTCAGAAAAATGTGGAATAATGTATACATCAATTCCTTAACTCTATAGAATTAAACGTTTTTCTACTTTTTTTTGAAATTTAAATTTTTAAATTTTTTTTAAAAGAATAAATTTATCTAATTTTTCAGTTGATAAATTATTTTTGGATCTTGGCGAACGATATTGGTTAAAAAAATATCGATGGATGAATGAATTTCAGTGGGTTGGCGGTAATTTTTTGCTGCAATTATCCCTATCCGGTTTGCTCCATGGTATAACAAATTATAAGAAGACAAGTACGCTTCAGCAAAACGATTTGCTCATTTTTTAACGTCACCTATTTTTTTTTTTAAATTTAAAAAAACTAATCAAAAACTGAATAAATTTATTTTTCTTAATTTTTTAATTGCGTGCAAGTTTTTGTTTAATAAATTCAATCTTTTTATCTGTTTTGATCGCTTTAATTGAAAGAAGTTAATGAACTATCAAGAATGAGTGTTTAAGCTGCAGTCTGAAATATTCAAACCAGTGAGCAAAAACGGATAAAGTCATAAAAGATTTTTATTTTTCGTGTTTTTGTGTATGGTAGTGAAAAAAAACACGAAATTCCAAATTGCCTCAAATTCTCCACAACTATAAAATGATACACTCGACTGAATTCAATTGTACAAAATTATTAGGGGTAGATGAACTAAAAGCAGGGGGAATGTTACATTTTTGTCTTTGATTGACAACTAGTGACAAGAAAATTAGACCGGGTCCACCACTAGGGTATGGGCTGATGTTCCCCCTCACTTTTTTCCCTCGTATTTCCAGCTAGAAACAAAAATCTAAAAATATTTTTACACCAAACGTCCAACTTACAATTACACAGTAATTACAATGGAATAAAATTTCGATCGATCATCAGTATTTTTTCAGTTTAAGTCTGCTCGGGGGCCCCCCAGTGAGTCTGCGTGCACATCGCCGGCCTTGATGACGCTCGTTTATCCCCTCGAGGACCTCCGAGTTCAAATTCAAGCTCGGGATGATGACGATGGGGAAAAAAAAATAAAGCAAAAAACCTTCGTCTCGTCCGAAATTGAAATTTTTACGATTTTACTAAACGGTGCAGATCGGAAATTGCATTCTACGCTTTACTGCAAAGCCGAACCTAAGGGGGTAAAAATTAGGGCTGGGACTCGATTAAAATTTCTGGTCGATCAATCCCGATATTTTAATCGATTTTTAATTGACAATTTCACTGGCTAGAAAAAGTTGATTTAAACTATGGTATTAAAAAATCCCAAAAAATTATTTGGTCAAATAATTTTTGGTCAAATTGGGTGGAATTGAAGAAATCGTAACAAATTTTTTTAAAAGGAAATCGATTGAAATCAGGGGTAATACAACAGAAATTACTGGCAAATCACAGTTTTTCATAAATTTTCCAATTTTTGCTCTTTTCTGTTGATTTTTATCGATTTTCGTCGATTTTCTACAAATTTTCATCGATTTAACCAATCAACACGAACTATTTTTGGCGCCATTTTGAATTAGATCAATCGATTAAAACTTTAATCGATTAAAGTCCCAGCTCTACTAAAAATTTTATCGCACAGGAACGGGAACGAGAACGTGAAAGGAACGGGACGTAGAAAACGTTCCGTTCGTAAAATATGAAAAGTGATTATCTCGATAAGGATTTATTCGTCTCGTTAATTAAAAATTGTTTGCTAGGCAACGGTAGAGTAACAAGCACAAATACAAGGAATGAATATTTGAAAAAGGCAAATCACAGCAGTTTGTTTTTTTTTTCTTTTAAATATTTTATATAAGTTATAATCTTATTTGATTATGATGTCATGTTTATATCATTCGTTTTTCCCTTTACATAGATTACAATTTTTCTTTTTTTTTCTTTTACTCAATTAATCTGCTTTTCTGTACAAACACATATATAAAGGTTGGCACTACTTCCTTCCAAATCTTTGGCTATCTTGAATGAGCGCAAAAAATGTGAACAGAGAGTAATTAAGTACCAAAAGAAATAATAAAATAAAGGTATAGTTCTTAAGAAATAGCATCTCATTTTGAAAACGTTCCGAGAAACGTGTGTGACCACGTCACGAACGCATCACAAAGTTCAAGAACATTTGTATTATTAACACCGCGGCTATCACGAGCCAATCGACTTGCCGAAATCGGTCGTTTCGTCTCTTTTCGCATTGAATTAAATGATCGATGTTCCCCCGCAGTAGATTCAGTTGTTCCGTTTGTTTCTCTTGCGCCATTTGAATTGGTTTCAGCAATTCGCTCAAGGAGGCGCTGTCTAATTGGACTTCGGTCGTGGGTTTGGACGACAATCCTGAAAAAAATTTTATTTTTCTTTAAAATTTATTTTGAATTTATTTATTATAATCTGTAGGGCTGGGACTCGATTAAAATCACGATATTTTAATCGGTTAATCGACAATTTCATTAGCTAGAAAAAGTTGATTAAAAGTATTAAAAATCCCAAATTGGCAAAATTTATGAAATTGAAACCAATTTTTAAGGGGAAATAGATTAAAACCAGAGGTAGTTCAACGGAAATCGCCGGTAAATCACAGTTTTCCATCAATTTTTGACGTTTTCCACTAATTTCTATAGATTTTCTTTGATTTTCTACAGACTTCCATCGATTTAACCAATCAGCACTAACCACTTTGGCGCCATTTTAAATTCGATTAATCGATTATGCGAAATTTTAATCAGTTAAAACTTTAATCGATTAATCGCTTGATTTATCAATTAAAGTCCCAGCCCTAATTTATTATTTTAATTTACGTTCGCTATCAGAACTATCACTGGCGTGGACGCATTCGGCTTCCGGAGTCGAACTCTCGCTATCTTCCCTGTCCCTCAATCGTCTGTGAGTAATACTTGTCTGTTTGTTTAATCTCGGGCCTCTTCCCATGAGACAGTCAACAGGTACCATGTCGTCAACGCTAACGATACTACTGGTACGGATGATTGGGGTCCTGTGCCTCGTTTTCGTGCGAATTATGTAATCGCATTCGTACTGATGGACATCATTTCGCGGGTCCCACGGCCGAGAACTAAAAATTCAAAAAAATATTTTTTAAAAAAGAAACAAAAATAGTTGAGATAAAAATAAAATCCGTACTCTGCATTTTTATACATCCAATCGCCAGAAATCAGATCTTGTTCGAAAAAACGGGGATTCCATTCTGCGCATTTCACTTTGCGCTCTTTGACGCTTTGACGTTGCGCTTCTTCGAGTATTCTTTTCTCTTCGGTCGCTGCCACTTGGTTGCCTTGAGCTATGGCCTCCGAAACGTGCATCCATAACCTTTCAGATTCGAATTCCGTTTGACTTTCGAGAGGAACCGTGTACCGGGAGAGTCGTTTTGCTCTCATTTCTGGAGTTGGACTCCACAGAAGGCTTCTTTCCTAAATCAAATCAAACAAATGCAAATATAAATATTTTCAACATGCTTGAATTTAATATTATTTATATTTTACTCCATTTCGCTTATCCACGCATTGAATTTCTTGATCCCAATGACCTTCGATGTTAGCTAACGTTTCTTTTCCCAGTCGAATCTTTCCAGATATCGAGTTGGACAAAACATAACCTCCAAAAAATGGCTGTAAAATAAGAAATTTATTAATTTTTGTATAAATGTTTTGTAAATTTTACTATTTACTTTCAATTTAAATTCGATCTCAGTTTTATAACCCGTTTTTTCACAATCGATTTGAATTTTTCCTCCTAATTCCATCGTCAAAGTCCCCACAAGAATTCCCTTGCAGTGAGCATAAGGCATCGTCAAAGTGTAATCTTCACCGCGAGTCAAAAAAGTCAACCTGGCTTTGCCATCCAAAATGGCAGACAAAGAATTACCTAAATTTAAAACAAATAGAATTTTTAGAAAAAAATTAAAAATAATTAAAAAAAAAAAAATTCACCATAAAACTTCGATTTGGCTAAAATACTTCCCCTGATACAAAATCCATCCTTTCTATTCGTAACGTAAAATGCAGATACGGGGGGATGGTGTGACACCTTAAAAATAAAATTCCAACATTATATTAACTTGTTAAATTTAAAAAAAAAAAATTGCGTCATACTTGTTCGGCAATATAAAATGTACGACTATTCGATTCTGGATGTTTCCAGTTGCATCGAAAAGTTTCTCCTAAAATCGGGTTGTATGGTTTCTTATAAAACCCAGACATGTACCATTGAACAACCAATTTCATTC
>JAQFZO010001353.1:0-16244 GCA_034695885.1 Geophilus flavus
CTCGAAACCAGTTAAAACCGAGGTCTTGCACCTTACACTAAGAGATGTTAAAGCTTCTGTTGAGCAAAGACCTTCAGCTAATGCGATCAAGTAAATGTTAAAGTAAACTTGAATTTTATTTTACGCAATATAAACAAATTTTTATATTTTGCAGAGTTAAATCGACTGTTGGCACTTTAACCGTTACTGGGTTTAGGCTTGACAATACAGGGGCTCTTCCCACACTCGTCACCACAAAAGCATCAGATAAGGAGAAGGACTCTAAAGCATTACTTTTAAACGTTCTGTTTGAAACTGCGCCTATTGATGGCTTGTGCGATCAAAGACTCCATGTTAGCTCCAATCCGTTAGAAATCATGTATCACGCCGTAAGTATATTAGTAATAAGGAAAGTTGGAATTTTAAAAATAATTGTCGAAATTGTGTTATAGGAGACGGTCAACACCCTGACAACCTTTTTCAAACCACCGAAGAATGTGGAACTTTATTCGTAAGCGAAGTTTTTTAATTTATTTCAAAATTAAAAGTATCTCTAATAAATTTTTATTTATTTAGGAAATTCCAAGCGGCTGCTGCTAGTACTTTTGATGATTTTAAGGAATATTCTGTTACCAGCTATCAGCACGCAATTGACGTGCATAAATATTTAGACTTAAAATTAGACATGAGGGCACCATATATCATTATCCCTGAAAACGGAGTCTATCAGAAGTAAGAAATTATTTATTGATCAAGGAATGCCATATTCAATAATCTAATGTTCTTTTGATGTAATTTCCCGAGTAGCAATTATAATTTTTATTTCGTAATGCTAATAAATTTATTGGAAAAGTTTTTTAATTTAAATTTTCTTTTACAGAAACATTCCCATACTATTGATTGATATGGGTAACCTTAAAATGAAGAGTATCAAGCGAAATGAATCGCCGGATGGAGGTGCTGTTTCGCTAACCAAGCTGTCGAAACTGGGTGCTTCACAGGTGCAGTAGATGATTTAAGACAAAATTGGATACTTGTAAAATTTTCTAAAACTAAAATAAAATTAAAATTATAGGATGAAATTTTCAAAGAAATGGTAGCACAAGTGTACGACAAGTATGTCCTGAGTTTGTCTGGAATTCAAATTCTCTTTGCATCGATGGGCGATAATTGGATGGAAGCACGGACGAAGTCCAAAACAGCACTTCATATTTGGCAGCCAACTAATATAGAAGTCGAACTTGAGAAATCAGTAATAATGGACGATCCTCGTCTTCCAAAGTAAATCTTTTCTTAAAATTTACAATAATTGTGACTTTATTTACTAATTTCTTTAATTTTTAGGATAAAAGTGCATGGAAGTCTTCCTCACTTACACTTCAATTTGTCAGATAGGAAAGTTCTTCGATTGGCTACTCTTCTGTTCAGTATCCCTAAACCACCAACTGAACCAGTTCCCGGCGAAGATATCCTGGCAGCGTTAGATCAAAAAGCTGGAATTGTAAATATTTACTTTATATTAGCAAGTCCGCATGATATAAATAAATGTTTATTCTTAGGACACAACTAAAAAATCAGCTATTGAATCGAAGAAATTAAGTGCTGAAAGCAAAAACGTGAAAGCGTTGAAAAAAATAGCCCCCAAGGAAGAACCAGAAGAGAAAAAAGTTTCGGAAATCCAGTCAACAAATTTAGAATTTTCTTTTGAACTCGGAGAGGTGGGGTAGATAAGAAAACGAAAGTAGAATTGAATTTACGATATTTTTTTGTCTATTTAATCAGTTTAGTTTAGTAGTCAGCAAAGTAAGGGACGATAAAGAAGTCGACTTTATGAAGTTTGCCATTAATAATCTTGGCGTTAAATTGGCGGCTCGTTCTTTTGATACACTTATCGATGTTTATTTAGGAAAAATCGAAGCTTTGAACAATGAATTTAAATGTAATTTGAATAATTTTTTTTAATCAAACTATCATATTTTAAATATCTATTATTCTTTCAGCATGTCAAAAGGATACCGTCGTTTACTTAATCCAAACACCGCAATCTAAGTCTTCCGATGTTCATTTGATTTCAGCACAATTGCAAATTGTAAGTTTACGAATTATGAATTATAGCTTTTATTGTACTCAAATTAATTATCATTGTAGGCCGATAAGAAATCGCCAATATTCGAGAGCCATTACAACCGAATCGTCCAGCAAATCACACTTAAATTTACCGAATTAAAAGTAGTATTGCATCAAGAAGCTATACTCAGCTCGGTGAAATTTGCCAAGGACCTTATGAGCGAATTAGAAAAAGTGCAACCACCCTCTCGACCAACCACTCCCATGCCTAGAACGCGGTCGGATTCTATAAAATCCGATAGATCTGTAAGATCCACAGTGGTAGGCTCTGGGGATAAACAACAGATGAAATCTGGCATCCGCAAATATGGCAGCAAAGGCAAGGCAGAAGTCATCGATTTAAAATTTGTTGCGCAGCTCGATGCAGTGTCGGTATCTATTTGCTCGATTGCAAGAAGTGTACTTGACTTGAAGGTTGGAGGAGTTAAGGCCGAAGTTGTCCTTCAGAAGTCCATGACGTCAGTACACAATACTTTAGGGAGTATTTTAATTCTCGATCCTACTCCAAATGCAATTCATTCAAGGGTAATTAATTTTTTTACTCTAGAAATAATTTACTCAATGACTGAATTTGTATTTTTTTTTTAGATATTGTCTGTTATTGGTAAAGAAGTGATTGATACGAAGATTGTGGTGTACAATTCTGCCACTGGTGGAGATAATTACTTGAATATGTCCAAATGTGACTTGAGTGTGGCAGCGAGTTTGGGAAAAATTCGGATTTTCTTCATAAATAAAGTAGTCACGGATATAATGGTAATGATGATTTTTATTCGTAAGCATTTGGAACCAAACATACAGTCTCAACATGTCGCATCAAGAGGAATCAAATTATTACTCTCCTTTTTAATTCGTTGTCTGATTGACTGTGTGTTTGTTCTGAATGTGCAGATGTTTTTTAGCTCAATTTAATCAAATTTTACATATTTTTATTTTTTTATGATCATTGCAGAATTTTGGAAGTAATTTTCAAGTAGCAATTGATCGAGTCAAAGCATCTGCTGCCAAAGCAGCTGAAGTTGCGAAGGAAAACCTTCAGTCCGTATATCAGAAAGCTTCCCGAGTCAGCTTAAAACTTCACATGAAGGCGCCTGAAATAGTGATGCCTAAACATTCGCAATCACTCGAAGTGTTGTTACTGGACATGGGTCAGCTGAATCTTGAAAATAAATTTTCTCTTGGAAAAACGACTCTGGTTGGATTCCCAACCCCACCAATTTTGGACGCTTTGTCGATAAAATTGCAAGATTTCAAAGCATCAAGGTACGTAAATCTTGCTCCTTTTTAATACTCTTGATTAACTCAAAATTTAAATAAAATTTTGTGAATTAATTTTTTTAAGGGCAATTTGGGATAATACTGCAGCCAAATTAAAAGCCGAATGTGTGGTACTGAAACCTATAACTATAGGTTTGAATATCAAGCGAAACTTATCAGCATCGTGGTGTACTGATATTCCCCAAGTAGACGTCAATGGCAAATTAGGATTAGTCAGCGTAAGTATATATTCCTGTGTCTATTTGCTTTCCTGCAATGCTTCGACTCAAATTATTTCTATTTCAGTTAACTGTTTCGCAAGAAGATTACAGTTTTGTAATGAATACCTTGAACGAGAATTTAAATGAACAACCAGCAACTGATTTGAGGGAAATTGATATCTCGATGCTTGATTTGGCTATTGTTGAACCTGTTGCCAAAGATTTAACTCCGAGTAAATTATCACTTTTTAAGTTAAATTTCTTGATCACTTGATTAATATTATTTTTAAAATATTGAAACTAGATATAAAAAGAGAAATAACAGTCGTAATGGAAGAGAATGAGGAACAAACACCATCAACACAGTCTGTTTACACGCAGTTTAAATTTTACTTCGCTTTGGATAAATTATCTGCCACTTTATATTCGGGAGATTCGAATTTGGTAAATTGAAAATTGTTACGGATTAATTGCTTTTAAATGTCGTTATAATTTATTTAAAAAAAAATTATTTTAGATTGCCGGTATTGTATGCCGGGATCCCGATGAAGCATTGGCTAAATTCGAGTTGCATGTAGTGGCAGTAAAGGGAGAAATATTTTCCGATCAAAGTATATGTGCAAATGTTGTTTTGGTGAATTGCATCTTGGATGACATACGTGAGAGTCAAAAAAGTTTTATAACGAGACTCATGGAACGAACTTCTACCGATTCCCACAACATGGTTGACGTCACTTTCAAGAAGGATGCAACTGCAGATATATTTCGTAAATTTGGAAATTCGGTTTTTGAAATTTGGTTTTGTCTAATTCAAATTTTTTGTCGTTTCAGTTGATGTTAAAGTGTACAGTTTTAGTTTGATTGCTTGCCCCGATTATTTGATGATGATATCGAAGTTTTTTGCGGTTGAAGGGAAGGAGAAGACTAAAGATGAAAAACCAAAAGAACACGTAAAAGATGTTATTATAAAATCGAAATCGACTACTATAACCAGTCCACAATCAAAACCACCAGAATCGGGTATAATGAAATAAACTAAATGAATTTATCTTTATTTAATTTATATTTAATTTTTTTTTGTTTAGATAAACCGAAGTATAGCACAACTATTAAGTTGCATGTTCAAAAACCAGACATTATACTTTTGGATGACATTACCAATATAAACACATTAGGAGTTGTGTTAAACGTAAGTAATTAATAAAATATGGAAGTGCACTTTTAATAATATTTATTTTATACAGATGGAAGCAAATTTTCAATTAAAAATGACACCTGACAGGCAATCCATGGCAGGATCTATTGATGGATTACAAATATTAAGTTGCTGTTTTAATCCCGAATTCCGGGAAGATTCTACTGCAGAAGTAAAAGAATTATTTTTTCCGCTAATAATTTAACTATGATCACACCTGTGAAGTTCAAACACAGATCGGAGCTTGGGCCCATTTAACCCAGACAAAAAATGACGGATTTTGATCAGATTTTTTAAGAATTTTTATAAAACTGAGAATACCAAAAAAAATTTTTATTTGTCTAGACTTCACAGAGGTGGCCGCACATCAAGCTTTGGGCCTAAACATCATATTTTCTGTTTATTTTTAAGATATTAAGCCCGTGTGTGGTGAGCATATCGAGTAACGTCCCAACTGGAGAAGGAATGCACGTCGATTTGGATATTGGAGACATCGAACTGCATTTAACGCCAGCATCAGTTCGTCTATTGTCATCAATTGCGTCCAAGTTTTCAGTTCAAACTGTAAGTCATTTCAAACTCGCATATATTTACTTTTATAATCATGCTAAATATTTTATTTAGACTTCAGACGAGACAACTGGGTCTGGTGAAAAGGAATTTTCCGACTTATGGGTTATCAAGCATGATGAGGACATGGATTGTTGGTTTTTAAAACCTGGTAACAGTATGAATAATTCAAATGTATTGAGAACAATTTAATTTTTCCATTTCTGCTTGCATTTGTAGAGGAGGGCGTAGAAGCTGTAGAAGCAGTAGCAGTGGCAGTGGTTCCTGCAAGTACACCAGAAGCACGAAACGAACAAGTATGTCGTATGCATTAGTAACTGATGTTATTTTAATGTTTATTTTTTATTTAATTTTACAGATGTTAGTAAGAGTAAAAACCATCATATTAACTCTGGAAATCGGAGTTGGAACGCAAACCATACCTATGCTGCTTTTGGAAAGCAGTTTTTATGCGGAAATGAAGAATTGGAGCAAAGCTGTAAGGTTTATTTAATGATCTGTTTCACTTATGAAGTAATGAAATGTTTTTTTTCTTTCAAGGTTGAGATTACTGGTGGTCTCAGTCTCGAAATGCTGTGCTACAATGAAAAACTTGCATTATGGGAACCGTTTATCGAACGTGTCGAATCGAACAAACACACTGTTAGACCATGGGAGCTCATACTTGAAGTTCGTTTTTAATGTGTTAATTTATATTCTTTTTATAATTTTGTTATTTTTTTCTAATCAGTTGCGAATGAACAATGACGTAAGTCCTGTCAACGATCAAGAAGAAGTAGATGAAATGGTTTTTGAAATTCCAAAAACAACCTTATTGATCAAATCTCAAGATATTATGGATCTAGTCATATCAAAAACAAGTTTGGAAGTATTAACAAATCTTGGACAAGTAAGCTGATTTTAATCTGCTGCTTTAACTCGGAACAAACACTAAATACATTTTATTTTTTTAGTCATTCAGTGATGCAGTGAATTTAGTGTCTCTTACAAAAACTGATGCTCCATCGTCACCATATTTGGTCGTTAATTACACAGGTTTTCCACTGACATTGGTTTTGAACCATGATGAATACGAGGCATGTTTTTATACAAATAATTAATTCATTTTCTAAAAATTAATTATAAACTTATAACTTGTTTCTTGTTCTTGCTTTGTCTTGTCTTGCGCTAATCTTACTTGTTTATTTTTATTGCTAACTAACCTTCAGTCTATGAAATGGCTTTTAATGCTAAATGGTTCCTCTATAAATGGCGAGGTATAGTTAAATGCTACTTTGTCTCTTTTTTTTAATAAGTTGTTCAAATAGAGAGTTTTAAAAATTTATCTCCTTGAACTAAAATATTTTTAAAAAATCTAGTTGTGTGGACAAGAGGCCCAAGAGGCGATAACTGAAGTTGTTTTGGAACCAAATGCATCTGTTCCACTCTGTGTTAAAATGGAACTCGGAATCAAAGGGAAGAAATCCGTACTTAAAATGCAGGAACTGGCAAGCGACACAAAATTGATAGTTAAAGTAAGTCGCTTTCTTAGGTTTGAAATAAAATGAATTTTGATTTATGATTTTTTTTGATTTTTTTTCTCCAGTTTCATGAAATGAATGCTGTTAGACACATGTCAATCAGGAAAGCAGACAAAAGAGTGTTCCCATTGCCCCAAAAAACTTATCCTGGTGATCAGTGGGGAATAGTCTGCGATGTTACTGCACTTTATGGCTCTAAAATTGTTAACATCAGATCAGTAGTTCAGGTAAATTACTCGAATGCTAAAACTTGATAATTTTGTATTAAACCATTTTAAATTTTTCAGGTGAGGAACGATTTCAATGTTCCTATTGAGGTCTATTACATGGCGAAGGACAAAGATGAGTTGGTTTGTTGTGGCATTGCTGAACCGAACAAAATGTTTAATGTGCCAGTGGAAGCAGTATACACGATGACAAACGAATTGTTTTTCCGTCCACAAAATGAAGAGTGGGTTTTAAATGTCCAATTCGTTAATTAAAAATTTACTGATTAACTTTTTTCTTTTTTTTTAGACATAAATTTTCCGTAATTTCTTACTCGTGGAAAGATTTAATTAAAAATCCAACTTATCACAGAGTTTTGGAATGTGAATCAAAAAAAGCGAGCGGAAAGCCATTTTATATTCACGTAAAAACCTCAATTTTTCAAGAATTTAATTTAAATAGTAATGATGATTTTATTTATAGGTAATCGGTGAAATCGACCAAATATTATTTGAAGATACAAAGAAGAAAACCTTAGCTAGCACTTGCTACATTCTTAAATTAAAACCATCTGTTTTGCTGAAGAATTTCCTTCCCATACCGTTGAGCTTCAGCCGTCAGGGCGATGTGAAGGACGAAACGTTAAATCCAGGCGACAAAATTGAATTATTTTGGGTTGATGTTAATATGACAGTACTTACTTTACAAGTACGGCCTTTAACACATGTCCTACACGTTGCATCATTAACTTGCTCAAATTCTTTCTTCAGATAAAAGATTATTTAAATCAATCCTGGACTTGTTCGAGAAGGTTAGAAACCAAAGTAGATGATTTATCAGTGTGGTCGTTCGAATCAAGTGCTCAAACAACATTGAAAAATACAATGGTTAAGATCGAATTAAATAAAACTTGAAAATTTCAGAATTAATGATTTTTTTTATTTACAGGAGCTTGGAATGTACACAGAAAATGATTACAATTCTCTAACGTTATCTCTTTACTGTCCATTTTGGATGATCAACAAAACAGGGCTACCTCTGGCTTATAAAGTAATTTAATTAGTTACTATTTTTTTTTACTGCTTGAATGTTCTTGTCACACTTTTTGTTTGTATCCTACTAACTATTTCACTTTCAAGATGTTTTGCTACTTACCGTGCACTTCTAACGTAAGATTTAAGTTCTGATTTATATTCTGCTTCTTTCCTCCTGCTTGTGTAGAAAAATAGACCTACTGGCTGTCACCTTTCTGTTTCAAGAAAGCTTTCACTTCAGGTACTCGATTTCTGGAAGAGCCAATGTTGCTCGAATGATGGTCAGAGAGCTCGAGCTGCAGTTGCGCCTTTTTTGCAAAAACGCTTTTGGTTATGTATTTTAGTGTTTTTTTTTTCTTTTTTAATTTAAGGCTGAAGAAACCAGTATCACAAACCATCCAGTCAACCATTTGGGACCAATACTTTTCTCGTTTAAAGCGAAACACTTTTTTTGCAAGAAAAAAGGTAATTTTATCGTGTGCAAATTATTATCTTAAATAAAAACTTTAATTTATGATGTGTTTTTTGTTTTACGATATAGACGTGTTTGAAAATTCAGGATACTGAATGGTCAGACAAATTTTCTATCGATGTTGTTGGAAGTTCTGGTACAGTGAAATGCAAACATAAAGACGGGTTTAGCTATGAAGTATGCAGTTGAGATAGGGAAATTTTTTAAATGTGTTGATTTGTGTTTTTTTTATTATTTTATTTAGGTTGGTGTTGAAATTCGGCTTAGTAGTTTCAAACTTAGCAAAATTGTGATTTTTACACCTTATTATTTGTTAATAAACCACTGCAATTACGATATTGAATGCAGTGAAAACTTCTCCACTCAATGGATGACTTTGCCATCTAATGAAGTAAGATTACATTTATTTTTAAAAAAAATGCTAAATTTGTGATGAACTTATTTGCTTTACAGTGTCTTCCATTTTGGCCAAAACAATCCAAGCCAAATGAAATGAAAATTAGGATTAAGGAATGTAACGACAAAGTTTCTAAACCATTTTTGTACAATGATCAACATTCGACGTTATTGCAGTTTAAAAACAAAGTATGATGATTGATTTAATAGTGTGCAGGTATTAGTTTTTAATTTTAATTTTTTTTTAAATTTTATTTTAGTTTGGCGGAGTTCAAGTTGAGTGCCAAGTGAACGAGTCTTCAGCAATTGTAGCTTTCACTGGTTACAAAACCGGAATGGCTAGTGTTCGCCTAATAAATCACATGCCTAATATATCTATCACGTGTCGGCAATCGTAAATATCAGCTTTCGAGTGAATTTAATTAATAAATTTTAATGAAATGTCTGTTCAAATTAGTGGTGAAGATGAGACGTACGTTCTTGGACCTCACGATTCGATGTACTACACGTGGGATAATCCTCTCGGCAAAAGGGAATTTTTATGGGCGCCTGAGAAAAAGGAATTCAGGAATGATTTAGTCAAAGTAAATAAAAATTACAAGAAGACTGGATTTCAGATATTGATCAAATATTTGCTTCTAGGATGGCATTGGCGAATTTAAATTCGAAAATGGCGAAGGTTTTTGGGTATCGTTTTTGGATGATACTCAGCGAACACTTTTATTTACTGGTGATATCAGTATAGCCACTAAAACACAATTTGTAAGTTTAAAAAAAAATACTTTTGGTTTTATTTTTATTTTTTTAAAATTTATTTTAATTGATTTTTTTTCAGGCTACTGAATTTGAGCGGATAGAACAAGAAATTAATGTCCACATTCAAGGGGTTGGTGTATCCTTGGTTGATAACATCAATACGAGAGAAGTGATATACATTTCTGTTGCAAGGTACTCTTATTAAATTAACACCATCAAATAGAAATTGGATTTTAAATTGAATTTAATGATTGAAATTTCAGTACTGGCGTGGTGTGGGAAGCCTGTAAAGAAAAAGGCCGTCGTTTTAAAGCAATTTCTACGGAAATGTCCAACGTTTTGGAAAAAGCGTATCAGAATTACATAAATGCGATCAAAACTGGGCAGAGCCCGTCACCCAGACAGACACTCGAACACAAAATTGAAGTATTTATTAGAATGATTTTTTAAAGTATCACTCTTAATACTTAATTATTTTTGTTTATATTAGGTTGATTTCAGTGAAGGTAAATTATTCAAACCAAACAAACGAAAGATTCGACGTAGTTTTCAACCCGGATGCTGGATAATGTATAAAACATCTCCCCATCGCTTGCAAGTGCACGCTAAAATAAACAGACTTCAAATTGATAACCAAATGCCTGACTGCATCTTTCCTGTAATACTGGCGCCGATTCCACCACCTAAAACAGTAGCCATTGATAGTGGTTAGTAAAATTTAATAGACCGTTTACATTTTGCTAGAAAATTAATTTTATTTTTGTGTCTAGAGCCTAAACCATTTGCTGAAGTCAGTATCATGATGCGGAAGTCAGACTTCAGTACTATACAACAATATCAGTAATATATAAATTTTTAAGAGTTTATTGCTTTACTTATTAATTTGTTATTTCTTTAAATTCAGATACTTTAAGATTCTCGTTCAAGAATTCCATATTAAAATAGATCAGGCCTTTATTGGTGGAATGGTAACGATGTTTAGTATAGAAGAACAAGTACAAGATGAGGTAAAATATTGAGAAAATTGAATATTGGAATAATTAATAGATTTTTTTCTCCGTCAAATGATAGAAACAACTTGTGGAAAAAGATATTGAAGCTGGTCAAATGGAATTGAGGGATGTTGCATTAACGCAAGTCGATCAAGATAAGGAGAACTTTTATGATCTCCTTCATTTCTCTCCATTGAAAGTACTATTTCTGATATTTTAAATTTAAAAAAATTTAAATTCGTATAATTTAATTGTATTAACTAATTTTGTAAAGGTTCATGTCAGCTTTTCAAATCAAGGATCTTCCACAAACGACAAAAAGTCAAATCCATTAGCTTCAAACTTCGTGAGCTTGTTTGTTCAGAGTGTTGGAGTAACACTGACAGAAATACAAGACGTCGTTTTTAAGTAAGTGCGGCGCACTTTCAAATGAAAAGATATAAAATTCAACTTTTTAAATACACAGATTGAACTTCTTTGAGCGACAACATAAATTTATGAGTCAGAAACAAATGACTGGTGAAGTCATCACCCACTATTGTGGCCAAGTAAGGCTAAACACAGGATCCTAAAATGTTGAATTTACATTGATTCTATTTTCTTCCCTTCTAGGCCATCAAACAAATGTACGTTCTTGTGTTGGGTTTGGATGTAATTGGAAATCCATTTGGACTTGTTATCGGATTGAGTCAAGGCGTTGAAGACCTCTTTTACGAACCAATCCAAGTAATTGTGTTAAGGAAATTGTAAAAACTACACTTTACTTCATTTTTAAAATTAAATTATTTAGGGCGCCATTCAAGGACCGGAAGAATTTGCAGAAGGACTGGCATTAGGCGTAAAAAGTCTTTTCGGTCATGCGGTTGGTGGTGCTGCAGGAGCCGTGTCGAGAATAACTGGTACCCTGGGAAAGGGAATCGCAGCGCTCACGTTAGACGAAGACTATCAGAGGAAAAGACGAGAGGCTCAATTGCAAAGATCGGCTAATATTCAAGAGGGATTAGCTCAAAGTGGAAAAGGACTTGTGATGGTAAAAATTGAAATTTTATTGTTGATATACAGGAATGATTTATTTGATGTATTTTAGGGAGTCTTTGATGGCGTAACTGGAGTATTTGTGAAACCCATCACTGGAGCTAAAGAGGAAGGAGTCGAGGGATTTTTCAAGGGCGTTGGAAAAGGCGTTGTTGGATTGGTGACACGTCCAACGGCTGGTGTAATTGACTTTGCTAGTGGAACCTTAGATTCTGTTAAAAGGTATGTAATGATACTCTAATTAAATCGTCCTGCAGTGAATTATAAAATTCGATTAAATTATTCTTTTAAGAATTGCTGACAATTCGACCGAAGCAGTACGTTTGCGCCCACCGCGTTTCTTCCAAAGCGATAAAATCGTGCGACCGTACAACAGACACGAAGCCGAAGGAAACAAATTACTTCAAGATGTGGAAAAGGGGAAATTCGCGTCGACCGACATTTACATTGCGCACACCAATCTTTCAGCTGAAAAACAAGCTGTTCTAATAACTGACAAGTAAATCATTTTAAACATTTTTTTTTAAATGTTTGTTTTTATTGTATCATAATACTAATAACACTTTTTAATAGGCGAATCGTAATGGTTATCAAAGGTGACATATTCGGTCAATGGAATTGTGATTGGCAGTTACCATGGGAAGACGTCAAAGGCGCTCCCAAAGTTACAGATAAAGGAGTTGTAATCCCCTTAAGAGAAGCAAAAAAGAAAGTGCTCGGCTTATTCGGCAGTGGAGACAATGTTCGTGTTATTAATGTGAAAAATCGTGAAATTTCTACGGTGAGTACAATTTATTGTTGTGAGAAATTTAATTTATTAATGAATAAATAATTAATGTTGCAGTGGATTGCTGAGAAAATCGAGGAATGCTTGGATAACCAGAAGTGAAGTTTAAGTGGCACCGATAATACTGTGCCGGAGAGATCATCATTGTGGTCAATGAAAACTACGCTTATTGCAACAATTTGTATCTTTGGTGCAATATTATTGGTGCCTTTTGTATTCCGACGTAGACGTCATGTGTAGCCTGTGTGTAAGAAACAAACAAAGAAGGCTTGCATCAAGAAAACGATCATTGTACTAAGTCACCACGCACTTGGCTTAACTTAACAACTAACATTTTATGACTGAAAATTCATTAATTAATTTACGACACATGGGAAAGACTATTGGTGTTTTTTAACTTAAGTTTATCATTCCCATCTTCTGTTTGAGAAATCGAATTAATTAAATCTATATTCGCTATTAACTGCACTAAACTAAGTAGCTGTAATGTAACACTGCCAAAACATGCTTAATTCATAGAGCCGAAAAAAACGATGCATTTTTGCGACATGTGCACAAGTTTAATTAAAATTTTATTTTATGATTAGATTAAATTATTTGAAACGTGATGTGTAAATTCAAGTCATGTAAATTTGAAGGAACAAATTTGTATTTTTTGATCTAGAAATTTTTATTTTTTTGGTCTTTATTGCTCAATAGGCAGTGTAATTTGCCTGTATGATATTAAAAGTCAATAAAAAAAATGCAACTCGTGATTGCTGTGAAAGTATTACAACCATTTACTCCATAACAACAATTTTACATGGTACAAAACAGACACCAAAAAGCTGATAAAAATTACACACGAATACAATGGCACTAACAACCAACGATTAAGTAACGGTCGATAAGTAAAATTCCCAGAGAACAATAAATTCAATAAAAAGTACATAAACTAGACATAAAAATGGAATGAAAATGTGTTTAAAAACAATATTTAAAAGAAAATTGAACATGAATGTATATGACTAGAATTTTTAAGTCTATTTGCCAATGATTAATTACATGTTGTTTCAGTCTTACGAAATAAATTAAAGCTGTTGCTTAGCATTTACAAGTCGGCATGTCAAACACCTATTTCTATTAGTAAAGCAAGCTACACTCAAGTTATAACTGGTTTCGGCAAAGATAAAAGTTTTAAAGTCGCACTATTAAATGCTCACACAACATTAGAATTTCTATTATACTCGATTGCATATTTTTGTATTTATTTGCTTGAATTTATGCATACTGTCAGTGTCATTAGCGAACTAGCCCAACTCAACTCCAAATAAGTAAATAGAATGTATACCTGCTGTATGTTGATGTCATCTGTACATATATTTTATTTATTTTATCCATATTTATGGGATGAAGCTGAGTTTTGCTAGTTAAAGCAGTCATTTTCAATGCCTGAGGCGTTTGAAAATAAATAAATGATTTAATACAAGATTTAATATTAAAAAACTAATAAAACAAAAATAAAATACGGTAATGGAAAATCAGGTAGATTTTTAGTTTAGCTACCAGCACAATATAAAATTTCGCTTTGAACGAAATCTAACGTTTGTAATATACAAATAAATGGAAGTTATTCACAAAAAATGTAAAAAAAAATATCAAAAAATATCAATAACAGTAAAATTGGATTTAAAAATACAAAAATGGAATGAAAATGAAATAAAATATTTTCATCGATACGGACGATGCACTTTATAAAGACGTAGCGTGATTTTCTGAATCAACAAACCCGGTGTTGGCAAATGACACATCCAACGAGTCCGAATAGTAATAATGATTTTCTTTGTCGTTTACAATTCGCACAACTTCACCAGGATATGCGTACGTATGACCTAACGACCCATAGTCGATGTAATCGTAATGGGCAAACGACTCGGGCTCTTCTCGACTGATGGATTGATGTTGCAACGTATAGGGATTCGTTTCCTGTATCCCCAGTCCGGACCACAAAATCTTGGGTCGATGACAGTCTAATTCATCAATTGCTCCGTTAACGTATCCATCGGTAAGTGCAACTGATGCTACGTTACCATTCGCACAGCCTCTTTTACCAAAAACATCAGGAACCGGTTTAACTTTGGTTTCTCTGCACCTAAGAATGGCAATGACAATCAATACGCTTATTATGATGACAGCAAAACATGCGGAAATAGCGCCGAAATAAATCTTATCATCGGTCGACTGGCGGGCTAGTTCGATGTAGGGTAAATCCAAGCCCCGCGCCCAGTTGCACAAATCGCACGATCGATTGGTCGCGACCAAGACTTCAGCTGAGTTTTGTAAAAATGCAGGCAAAGGCGGTGGTGGCAGACGAAAGATTAAGTCTGGTGGCGGCCCGACTTCGAGGGAACAGTCGTAAATGCAAGGGGGAAGGGTCATCGTTTTTGAATTTGTAAAAACCGCCGCGATCGAATCGGTTGTTAATGTGGATTCAGCAAAACAATCGCATCGTTGTGCAGGAAATAAAGCGGGTTAAAATTGTTTTCCTGTAAACAAGGTTGTACACCTTGCTCAAAACAAGACCTCAACTCCAATCCAAGACCAGGGTTGTGATACTGCGTTACTGCGCAGCCGCAGTTGGGGTCTGATTTGACGTCATGCAGTGAAAAGAATAAAAGTAAAGGTAAATTCGATGTGTAAAATCGATCGCAACGTCAAGCAAGGATTTTTCAACACTGACACTGCTTGCTTTTGTAGTCCGATGTCTTTTAAAAATCGATTTTTATTTACGGTTTATCATACGAAACGAAGTAAGGCAAGGTGTGCGGAAAAATAAGAAAGTATAGTGCGCATGTGCAAGACTATCCTGCAAGTCGGTGAATCACGAGAGGAAATTTTTATGTGAGGAGTCAGATTTAGTAATGCGGTTACAAAACCTACTCTCAGATAATTCTAAACATGCGATATGTAGACTGTGCCTCCGAATCGGAATTTAAGTAATTCGTTTTTATGTAACTTATCTCTAAGAGTAGAGGGTGGAAGAATCAAAATGGCAGCTGCCTCAGCTGTCGCCAGCGATGCAAACTCCATTGAATTAATAAATCCTACCTCGCCAGGCTCTATAGGTAATTATGATTTAAATTATACGTCTAATCGGTGCTTATTACATCCTTAATTACCCCGATTACCTGATTGCTCGTGTACATGCAGAGATGACAGATTTACAATACTTACAGCAAATATTTTTTTAATTTTTAAATTTATTTTATGACCAGATACGGCAAATACAGAATCTATATCGTCGCCTACGAGGACAAAACCCCCACCATTAGACGTAAGCTTTATTTTGACGTTTTCGATCGTTTTTATAAATGAATATTGGATTTTGAAATTGAAACACGTTTCAGATGTCTGTAATTCCGTCAGCGCCAACGAGTAATGGAGCCGGATCACCAGATTCAACGCCACGGACGCCGAAGGTGTATCGAACTGAAAAGGAAAGGAAGATTGGGCATCGGCGAGTCGATCCGGAAGGGCAAATTACATTCAAAAAAGTATAATAAAAATAAAAATTGTTTAAAAAATTTTTTTTTAAATATTATTTATTTACATCAATAATTTTATTTTAGATTCAAACATCCCAAATTATGTGTTCAATTCAGTTGGGAATTAGTAATTCAATCGGCTCACTGGCTTCCAAACCTGAAAGAGATCTAC
>JAQFZO010001354.1:0-16243 GCA_034695885.1 Geophilus flavus
AATAGCCTTCGGCACGGTCGATGCCAGCCAGTGGACTGTACAAATACACGCGAGCGTTGTTCTTGTACCACTTGATGTTGTGTACGGATCCGCACAACGAAGAGTTGAAGAAGCACGGTAACAGTACCTGGTGATTGACGATGCTTCGCATGTGGTGAATATTGTCCGTGCCAGCTGAAATACAGAAAAAACAACTATGAGTAACAATGAAATGAACCAATAAGCATTTCAGGCATTTATTAAGTTTACATGACAATGATTTGCTAGGTAACTGTGAATCTGCATTCAAATTATCAAGATACAGAAATGACTGTACAAGACAAGGGTTACACCCTCACATGGGTACTCCCACAGTGTATCCTCATGGGTACTCCCTCTGTGAACCCTCATGGGTGCCCGCACTGTGAACCCCCATGGGTGCCCCCACCGTGAACCCCCATGGGTGCCCCCACTGTGAACCCCCAATGTGTACCTCTGACGATACCCCAAGAAAATTTACCAAGGGTACCCTTGAGGGTATCCTTAAATGACAAATTAATCCAGTGTATAGAATAATCACATGAAGCAATAAACAATGTTTAATAGTGGATCAATAATGTGTACAAGTGTACACAGAAATCCCTATCCGGAGTCAAAGCGGTATAATAATCGATATAACATGTATTTGCTACCACGGGTGGGTTTTGTCATTTATAAGTAAATAACTAACTGGAATTAAATGTTTAGAAGCAATGTAATCATCATCTTCATAGTATTTTATTAACACAGAATTAAAAAATAAATTTTAGTGTTTTAAGCACCGCATCACTTATTCGCGAAGCCGATGAAACCACTTTCCCAGTCAATTTTTCACAATTTCTTTATAAGTCTAGTCTTTTCATCTGAGACAAAATTTAAGTGAAAGCCCAAAAGGTCAGTTTGCCCTGAGGTTTTCATACTTTAAAGTCAGTTAAAGATTTCATCAATTTTTCCCACACCAAAGATGAAAAAAAAAATTTTAAATTGAAGTGGATAAATTTCCATTTATTTTACTTCACCCTGCCTCAAGTGTCCATCCTAAAATAAAACAATAAAAATTCAACACATGAATTACCTTAGAAAAAATATTCATGCTTCTAGTCATGTATAGATGACATAACTCTATTCAATTGGTATCATTGAATAAACAAAAAGAAAAAAAAAAACATCATTTCCTTTCTTCCAACAAAATTTACCAAACAATACAAACTTTATATGTGATTTCATATCCAAAACAATAATATAAAATATGAAAAACTTTTTCTCAAAAAAAAAATCCCATAATTTAACTTTGAGTACAAACAATATTGCATTCACTATTTCCAGTTTCCACCACCCATGGATGGATTTTTAATATATTTTAATATAAAAAAATGAGTATAAAAACATGTTTGATTGTGTGCATGGTGATCAATTTTCATTTCTACAGTTTCATATTTTAAAATTGGAATAAAACAATAAATATTTCATATTATTTATTTGAAATACTCTAGATGCATTCATAGTTTTTATTTTAATATTTTTCTCTTGTCTTTGAAAAACTGTTTCTCCTGTAAACATAAAATAAAAAATTACATCATCATTCGTCCGTTAATGCTTTCCACACATTGGACACTAGTGGTAATATTAACAAATATTAAAACAATTTTTGCTTTATGATTAACATAAAACAGAAAATTGCATCACACACATTAGACACCAGGGTAGTTTGAATAAATTTAAATAAACCAATGTGGCCGACACGACCAAAATTGATAGAATAGCATCGAAGTGACCAGTAACGAATCTCTAGATTCTCGTCTCGTTCGAAGTTCTGCAATTTTTTTGTCAAAATTTCGTCAAAAACAAATTTAAATCGGGCAAAAACGACCCGATCGGTTTTTAGTGGAAGTTTTCTGCTTTCCTAGAGGCCAAATTAGCAACTAACGATCAAAAACAAATAAACAAAAATATTTAGTTCATAGAGGGTATTTTTGGCTTTTTTTGTCATAAATTGTTTTTAAAAACAGAAAAAATTGAATTAAACAACAAAAACAACAACTTTGAATGCACCTACTCATTTTTTATTTATTTATTTATTTTTATTTATTTTTTTTGGTGGGGGAAAAAAGGAAGTAAAGACTTTGATTCCATCCCATCAAGTATTTTCCTATCCTTTAAAATCTTTTGTAAGAAAAAAAAAAGTTAAAAAAGAAAGTGGAGAGAGAAAAAAATCCTTCGGCGATTTCTTAGGCTTCCTTCAAACACCGGATATAGAAGGGAATTGGTAGTAGGTGGGAATAAAATTCAACTGCACATCTCTATCATCAAGCGGAAGGTTGAATTTCTTATTACTGACAGAAGGGGGGAAAATCCAAGGTCTACAGGGGATTTGGAATTTTTTTTTCTCTCGCCCGGCTTTTCTTTCTGGGTTTTTTTTTTTTTCAAGTACACTGAGCCGTGATTCGATTAATTTCATTTCCCGATGAAATAATTTAGTAATTCATCTGTAAAGCTAGGTTCACACTTGTGTTCACACGTCAAGGAATTGTAGAAATTTAAAATGAGGATATTAGTTCTCCCTGAATTTCATTTCTGGAAGCTGTAAGATTTAGCCAATCAAGAGACAGGTAATTACTGCCACCTGGTGTCGCAATGTCAACATTTCCAAGAGGCGTGTTGGAGAAAGCGGGTGAAAGTGTATGGATTTTGTTACTACTAGGTACTAGGTAGGTGGATGATGATACTGTTCGAGATTTCAGACTTCGGGCTGGACTAGTTTACATTCTATTCTAAGATGCCATTGTAATATCAAAATTAGGCGCAAAATCATACAAGTGAATTGAACATGCCGAAATAGTCCAATGGAGTCATAGGAAAAGTAAAGGAGTTGAGAAAACACTTTTTTGTCCAGGTTTGCCATCTGACTGATCACACTGTACAAATAATGGTAAACTCATACAAAAATAACCATATATTGTAATCATGATGTTGGTGAATTAATTACATACTGGCCATATGCCAATTGCGATGCACCAGTATGTGCTTCGTATTTGTTCTAATTATTTCCAGACATTCAAGTATAATACTTTCTCCTGGCAAAAACAAGATGCAAAAACTGTGACACTTAAAAGGATAAATTTGGTTTTTATTATTCGCGAGTGCGAGTCATCGACACTATAAGACTTCTATTCCGTTAATGTATGGTCAACATAAATTGTATGTGACAACTATAAACTTAGTATACGTGCAGTATATGACTTTTTATATAGGAATAGACATAGATAAATGTAAATAATAGAAATTCATCTTTTTGGTTTTGCTAAAATTCCATCGTTGGTTAAAAAATCATCAAAATCTTGTGAAAATCCCAAAAATCATGAAATCCGCCGAAGTTTTTGTAAATTCTGCTATTAATTTCAGTATATAATTCCAAAAATCTCCAGAAATCATTAAAATCGTTTAAAATCCAAGCAATTTCTTAAAAATTCCAAAATCTGGAAAATCTGGAAAATCTGGAAAAATCACAAAAATGTCAAAATTTTTCAAAACCTGTAAAAATCCTTCAACATATCTATAAGAAAGTAATCCCAGAATTTCTTTAGAAAAATCTCAAAATCATTTAAAATCATTTAAAATCATCATAAATCTCAATCCACGCGAGATTCTCGTCTCTCTTGACATCTCAACCACACACACAGCCCACAAGCCGCAATTTCGTCCCATTCGTGTCTGAACACTCCAAAAACAAAACCTACATAACATAACTGGTCTCTTTATTACGTTGCTAAGAAGCCATGCTGGATTTCTGACCCCATTACGTGATTTGCGTAACGGTAATAAACAAAGATTAGGGCTAGGACTTTAATCGATTAAAGTTTTAAAAATTTTTTGACCAAATAATTTTTTGCAATTTTTAATAGTTTAATTCTAGCCAATGAAATTGTCGATTAAAAAGTTTAATCGAGTCCCAGCCCTAGTAAAGATGTATATTTTCTGGTCTGATCTAAATCCGTAAGAACCGCCACCAGGAGGCACATTGTACAAAATTTGTCGTAATTTGTCGCCAGAGAGAGACATCATGGGCATGGAAAAATCGTGCCCAGTCTCTGTGAGTATATGCATCGATTAGTAATGTGGTTTGCCTCCTGGACAAATTTGTGTTGTTTTGCTTAAAAGATTTGTCAAGTTGTCTGCTTGCAGATACAAACAGGAGCATTAGGCAAGTGAGGCACGCGTGCAAAATATGCTGCGCAGGCGTTCCAAACTTATCTCACTTCTTTGTGTGCAGTGTCAGGACTTCCTTGCTGAACATCCTGTTCAATCATACATGACATCGTATTACCAAGTGATGATATCATGCCATGTCTCGGTGAAACTCACTGACAGCCATGAGACATTTCTCTGCATTCGAAGAAAGAAATTATTTATGCGAAGAAAGACGATCAAATCGATGGGTGTAGTTAAAAAAAAAATTTTGGCGAAAGCTTTTGTTAACCCATGGACTTGGTTGGTGTTATTAACATTTTTATCACTGAATTTTGTGCTGGAAAACAATGGGATGGCAGTAAAGGGTTAACCATAAAGCTGGTTTAAGTGGAAATCTGTAGATCAGGAAGGGAATTGATGAATCTTTTATCTGCCGAGACAAAGGATTCTTTCGGAGTCGAGTGCTTGGATGTTGATTTTTATTAGTCATTATATGGATGTTATTATGGGTTTCCGTAAATTGATGTTTGGTGTTTGTGGCGTATTTACCACAGGAATTCTCTATGAATTTATTTAGTTTGCTATTTTTACTGGATTGTTATCAGTACTGCAAGACTTGCCTTGTCCACATAAAGACATAATAGTACGGTGTCGCTGTTCTGATGATCCAATTGGCTACAGTATGTTACGTTGAAATATTCACTACTGGCCATTGATGGAAGGTGTTTTTTGATATTAACATAATACCATACTTTATTTAGCCTATAGAATCCCTTGTATGTTATCCTTGTGTTTAATTCACATTTTATTTAACCGCCGTTACTGTGTTCATCCCACAAATTGTCTCTTCTGTGTTCACCATGTTCCACCACCACAAAATAACACTTTCGATGTATTTGTGATGTCACTTCTGTTTTGCGGCAACCAACTTGTATTTTTGGGAATAATATTTTGAAAACTAGAGATTTGTTAATTTTTAGATGGACTGGTCGAGTTTTGTCGCGACCGGTCGAAAACGTTTTCTCTGGGACAATAGATTAGCGAACTTTCTTTGCTATCATATCTAAAAAAAAAAAAAAGTCGGACCGGTTGTTTTGAGCATGACTGGTTCATCTAGATATACAAAATCAAAACCCAATTTTTCTTTCTGATTACACCCTAAAAGAAAATCAAATTTTGACCGGTCTCGACCAAATTTGACCGGTCCATCTAAAAACTCATACATTCAATGAATATTGAATTAAACTTCATTAAAATTATTTTATAACCAGTCTCCATTACTCCATCTAAAATTTAAAAACTCTCCAAAACACTATTAGAATCACCCTATAACCATCCATCCACCTAGCGACAAATTCTTACGTTAATATAAAAAAAAAGTTGGTCTGGTCGGTTCATCTAATCCCATTTTCCTTCCTGTCACATCTTAAAAAAAAACAAATTTTGACCCTCGACCAAACTTGACCGGGCCATCTAAAAATTTACAAACCTTATAAACCAATGAATATTGAATTAAACTTCATAAAACTTCATATGTACATAAACTATTTTATAACCGGTCTCCATTACTCCATCTAAAATTCAAAAACTCCCCAAAACCCACTTCGAAACACCCAATAACCATTCACCTAATCCCAACCCAACCCAAATATGACACTGGGTTGACCACCCTGCAAGCCGAACACGCATTGACCGAAGAAGTGAAAATCTCGTTTCTCAGTTACAACGTCGCCATCGGGCAATATATTTTTTGGCACATTAAGGCCAAATGAAATTTTCAAGAGGGTTGGTTCCCTAGTAAAGGCAAAAGAGCCTTTCGTCGCTTACATTTGCAGTCATATTTATTTCATCATCAACATACACAATTTCTAGCCCGTTTAGTAGCGTTTGGGGAGAAATTCAATTTTCTATGGTCCCTTGAAAGCTTGGAGATTTTTTTTCTCTTGGTATGGGGTAGCAAACAAATAAAAGATGCGAATGCAAGGCAAACAAGTTTTGCTGGTCACAAATGAGCGAGAAAGTGAGTGGTTATGACATTCGAGAGTTGGAGTCTTGGAGCGAGACAAGGGAACAAATCGATGCAGTGTCAGCAGGTTGTCAGTCGATAATGTTCATTGCTTGTCATTAGGGAATGTCTTGGTTTCAAAAGCCGTTGGAAAAGTTTCACCAAATAATCCACTCGCATGCAAATCAATTAATTTGTTTTCCAGATAACGGCTTTTGGGGAATTTGCCGGATGGACATCATATTGGGGAAATTTTTCAGAGAAAGTTTTCGATGACCGATCGACAAAATTGGAATTTATAGTTTTATAAATCTATAAATCACTTTTCGCATTTTTACGTTAAATTTATGAGTTATAAATTAAAGTTATACTCACTTTATAAGTAATGGCTTTATAAAGTGGATTTATAGAACTGCGCATGCGCATAGTGTTACGTGTTTTATTTTTCAAGTAATTATAAGGACCCATTAAATAACAGGGACTATGCAGAGGTAACTTATCGGGTTTTTTCAATAACCGACGTCATATCCATATTGCATTGTGGGCGAGGTTTGCTAGGCAACAACCCAAACAAGCATTGTGGCAGCCATGTTAGGTCCCACTATCCTGCTATTTAAACTCGTTTCTCCTTATTTTTATGGTTTTTTGGAATTTTTTTTGGTCTTGTAGGTTTTATGGTGGTTCGGGAATGGTTTTGAAGAGTTTTTTGCCCCTCAAAACCTCCAAAAGCTATTCAAATCCATGGTACAAACCAAATCCATAAATTCCTGCAAAAAAAAACTAATCAAAACTACTTCCAAACCACTGTAAAACCATGTAAGGACACCAAAACAAAAAAAAACCCGTAAAACTACAGGAAACCGGGTGAAAATAGCCGACTCTAAGACCCAACATGGCTACCACAATGCTTGTTGGGGTTGTTGCCTAGCAACTCTCACCCACAATGCAATGGGCAAAATTATAACATAGAGTATTGAAAATACCCTATATAACTATAACTTATAAAATTCCCTGTTATTTAAGAGTGGATTTAAAGTTTTTAAAAAGAACTGGTTTAATTGGTGTAAAAGTCAGTATTTTCAAATTCAGTAAAAAAAAAAAAAACTGTAGCAATAGTTTGTCCCGTAGGTTAGGTTAGGTCAAAATAACCTAATCCGACCTAAGCTAACCTAACCAGAAGCAAATAAAAACCCCAAAGAAACTTACCGGAGCCTTTATTCGGTAAGCGCAAGTGTCCGGAAGATCTCATCCAACGACATCATTGAAACACTGATTTTCAAAGGACATTTGTCGATCTTAAATGCCATGTTCCGGCATTTCATTAAACGTTGCTTCAAAATTAAACCGTCCTTTTATCTCGGCACGTAATGGGTACTAAGCTTTAATGTTGAAATTCACAGACATCCTTTATGACATCTTGGATTGGCAATCTAAGTAGCTAAATCTGAGCTGTTATATGAACTCAGTTTTGCTCTCAAAACAAGATTACCTGCAAATTATAGCAGTCAAAACTAGATTTGACATCTTAATTGCAATGCAGTTGTGAAAACTGCAAGCTGAGTAAAGCCATTAAGGATCCTTAGAAATTCATAATGTAAACCTATAACGAGGTAATCACACGTGAGGGATTAATACATGGAAATGGATGTGATTTATAGGCTCGTGTTGTTTCATCATTCCTACATTGATTACACACAAGTGGTGTTAGCAATTCATTTTAATTTCCTCATCAGTTCACTCCTTTCGTCCCCACCTACACCTCCCAATAGAAAAACTTGTGGTTATTGTACTGTATTACAATGTCATCTCTTGAGAGTTGTGGGAATTACTGTATGTTGTGCATGGAAAACACTTATTGACTTCGGGTCTTAGTGAAGGTTGTATTGAAGGAGTGAGGCGCGTGTGGCCAGTGGTTTGGCCAGGGCTTTGAGGAAAGTGAAGCGAAGAAGTTGAAAATCGCTTTCGTTGCCGGATTTTGACTGCGAAGGGGAGGGTTGGGTTTTTTTGGGTTCAGCAGTTTTCTTTGGGTTTTGGAGTCATGGTTTTGGTACTTGGGTGTTTGGTGGAGAGGTGAAAGGGTCATTTGTTGTTTCTTGGGTTAGAAGGCTGAGATTGGATTGTCTGGCCATGAATATGTTGACCGAAGAAGTTTTTTTTAGTGTGTTATTTTATAAAAAAACATTTATTGTTTGGGATAAACAAGACAAACAATGAAATGGATGATTTAGTTGTAATAATGATAGTGACTAAAAAAAATGAAGATTGTTGATATGTCAATGATAAAGGCATTGTAAGAGCTTGCGGCACGTAGTTATTCGTTGTTAAGATTTATTGTTGTTTCAATTGTTGAGATATGTTGCATTGATTCTTTTTTTGAGAATTGTTGTTGCTTCTATTGGTTTTTAATTTAATTATTAAGTTTTGATAACTAAGAGGATTGTTATGTTTTTGATAAAGGCATTGTAAGAGCTTGCGGTAATATCATTGTTAAGATTTATTGTTGTTTCAATTGTTGAGATATGTTATTGAATCTATTATTGAGGATTATTTTTGCTGCCATTTTTAAAGTTTATTGTTGCTTCTATTGTTTTTTAATTTAATTTAATTATTTAATTCAATAATTGAATTTTGAAAACTAAGAGGATTGTTAAATTTTGATGACCGAGTAAGTCTCATCTTTTATAAAAATTCAAAACAATTGAAACTTTACATTCAGACATTATTGGAAAACAAGAGAAATCCACATCAAACAATGTAAAACGCATTCAAAGTGACAATCAAATCATTCCACAGGAGATTGGCTTAAGTCGCATGACCGACAAACGTTTCCCACCAAAATCGGATCGAGTCGAAATCACCTTATTCATAATTCTCTCCAATTTCAAGTGGATTATTGCTGTCCTGCAACATTTCCACACCAACCAACCTACCTGCTTTAAACAAAGAATCAGAAACCATTCCTTGGCTCCAAACCCCTGACAATGATGAATCTTGAGCGGTTTCTGGGCTTTGTCCTACAAATTAATTAATTAGCAAACTATTAGGTTAATTAATTATGAAACTACTAAAAGAAGTTTTTCTTTTTTCCAAAGGTTACAAAGGATTGACCAATGTCTAAATATCACTTAAGAGACACCAGTGGAAAGAGATTATCAAAGCTTAAGTTGGTAAATCCCGATTTATGCTACATGTAAGCAGTTTGTGCCTACAAGAGTGTGTGTTGTGTCTGAGAGAAAGTAGTTTGAATAACATGAGAAGAGGGAATTTAGCTGAATGTTTCTCCGTTTCATATTTATGCACATGTTGGTGAATAGTACTCTGGAGAAATTGGTAGTGCATGCTACTCGGAATTGGGATGCAGATTGCATTTTACTGTTGTTGTCTTACCCCTGTTTTCGTCTATCTAATTATTAAGATGCACTGTCTGATTTATAATTCGGATGAGGAATTTTAAAGTTGGGCAATTGATTAAACGTGTTGCAACTGCAGATGCATTAATCACGTAGGACAGTTACATTTTTTGCTCGTTAGAAGGAGGTAGGGCAAGGCAAATGGTGCGCGATATTCTGTACGAATGTATGTATGTATGTATGAATAAATGGATGTTCTACGTGGGTTCGTATTTCAAGGATGGGTTGGGTGTGAATTAAAGTTCCGCAATCGAATGTCTCTCGCGAAAGGATTTGAGATTGCTAAAATATGCCACTGGTGCAACGGAAATGGAAAAACAAATGGAGTTTAAGCCTAGATGTAAGGTTGTGCTTGTGTAAACTGAAATTGAAAATTAAATCTTGAATTCTTTGAAACTTGGCTTGGTTGGTTGATTCAGTTGAGGTTTGTAATCAGTTTGATGCACACACGGGTGTATACATCTTTTATACCATCTAAAGGTTAGTTGTTACCGTAAAAGTGGTTCTTAGTATTATAATTTGGTGTTAAAAAGGTGTGTGAATTTTGTAAAAAAAAAAAAAAATAGTGCAACCCGAACACAGTTAAAATGCAAATAAATGATTTTCATGCGTTTTTATTCATTTTTGACACACTATTTCATGTCGTAATCAGAATAAGTCAAAGAAGAAAAAGGAGGAATTTTGACTTCAGAAAGAGAGCATCTCGTATCTTTACGCTACAATGAGTGCATAATAAGGCTAAAGCTAGGTTTCCACTTGTTTCCACTTATATAAACGCAAAAGAATAGCGCATTGTGGGTAATTTGGAACCTTCGCAAGCCGTAAGAATCGTGCTACGGCACACACCATGCTAGCCGTACGCAAGCATCCGTCAACAAGCGCTCGAATAGAGTTACTCTCGCACCTATGATTGCTTATATTCCCAGAGGGTACCTTGTTTTTTGATCCTTGCAATAAAATGGCTGGAAATTAATGCAATTTTTATCAATTTTGTATATGTTGTTTATATAATTGTCTGGCTCCTGATTGGCTGTTGCTTGCGATTGCGAACAAGTGGAAATAAGTGGAAACACATCTGCGTTTGCATTCGCTTTTACAGTCCGGCAACAGTTGCATTGCGGCTATGGGAAACATAAAGGTATATTCACACTTGCATTCACACTTGATGCAACGCAAGAAAAAGCAGCGCAACGGAAGTCAAAAATAGCACAAAGCAGATGCAACGGCCATTCACACCAGAATTCTTGTGTGAATGCTTTTTTTGTTGCTTTACATTCTACCAATGGGATCAGAGGATAAAATTCCCCACAATTCAGTGCGAGAGCAACAATCAACGATATTGGTTGAACGCAATTATTTGACGTAGCGCAGAACTCTGCATCGAGTTGGTTTCGAACACCTGCGTTGCGTTACAGCGAGGTGAAATCTCCCACAATTCAGTGCGCTGCATCTCTGCTGCACCACTTTTTCTTGCGTTGCGTTGCGTTACATCAAGTGTGAATACGAGTGTGAATCTACCTTTAAGGTGTAATAAAAACGCCCATTTTCAGAACTAGACTAGCCGGAACAGCAATAACTGCAACAATGTGTTTAAAATCTTGCTGGTGCAGTATGGTTGTAATTAATTTACTCAATTTATTCAGTAACTTAATAAACTTTTAAGAAAATTTATATCATCACCCAGTTTGATCTGAAGCCAAAAACCGGCGTGTGAGGCACCTTAAACCCCTTACAGCATATAGGTTAGGCTAACTTAGGTCATCTCAAGTTAGGTTAAACCCAAGTTAACCCTAACCTAAACGCAGGTCACCCAGTTCTAAATATAGCACCCAAATCTCAAAAAACTAGCTGTACAATGGAAAATTTCCTTTTGTCAGATCGTTCATCGGCTTTTCCGCCGGCTTTATTCGACTGTCAGCCACAGAGTGCTCTGGCACATGAGCTGTTGTTTATTCATCAGATGAACTATAAAAATTGATTGGATTTCATTTACATTCAGCCGGTGAGTCGATTGAGTTTGAGTCGAAACAAGAAGAAGAAGAAGAATGAGAAAAAGCTTTGCGTCTTTTTTCGGTACGGTAAGAATTGTGATAAATAGGGAGTAGATAGTTATGTTTACTAAAAACAGTCAAAATATTTAAATACATATTTATTTTTCAAAAACAGTGAAATATTTATTTATATTTTTTAAATTTATGTCACCCAATTTCAAATAATTTGATTACAATGGTTTACAGTGTACCGTACATTTTTAAGTTTCACGAGTAATGTCAGTCGTATTATACCTTAGAAAGGATATATGCTGTGAAAAACTATGTTCCGAGTCATTGTTATGAAACACAAGATGGTGTACAGCATCTCTTAGACCCCGACAAGGAAGCGCCAGTGTACAGTGCTTCGGTTGTTCGGAGTAACCAACCAACTTTGATAACCATAAGAAAAAGCACAGATACACAATTGAACATGATTGGCTTATAGTAACTATAGCAAATACAAGTATAGAAAAAATTGCAATGGCAATCGCACAAGGAGGAATTATTTATGTGATGTGATCGGGGCAAATGTGACCGATGCAACTTTTGATAGGTTTAATTCGTCTAATGATTCATTTTCATCTCCTGCTAAAATATTTCTCATCTTGCACATGTATTTCCATCATTCACTACTTTTATTCACGGAAATTTAGTTAAAATTAGATATCGGAGGTCCAGAAACCTGAAATATTTATTTATGGACAAAAAAGGCTAAATATTTACTAAGGTCCCAAATTTTTATTTATATTTAAAATAAAAACCATCTAAATAGTGTCAACAGTAGGAGATTCGACTATTTCTACACTTATTTCAGTGTTTTATGGGAAGAAAAAAAATATTTATTTAAATAACTATCCTCTCCCTGTAGCGATAAATCTTATATGGAATTTTGACACGCTCTATCACAATTTATAGACATCGAGAGCAGTTATATTTCATTGGTGCACTACACACGGCAGTGCCCCATTCTTATTTCCAGCGACCGTACATAAATTACGTTCACCAGAGACTTGTCCGTCACTCGAATGGGTGTATGAAAAATATGACGCGACACGGACTGACTTATTCGTTTGGTGCTCGTTTTCGGGCTTTGATCACACCGTAATCATCATCTTTCCACAGTGATTAGATGGCATTTTTCACGGAGCGCTCACAATCAAATTTACTTGATGTCAGCAGTTTGATTGTGTTGACGTGTGCGATGCCTTCGACATCACTTGTTAACCGAACTTGTCATATTCGATTCGGGGTTTGGTTTGGATGATTGATTCGTGTTGTTTTAGTCTTTTCATTAGGGATGGGTAAAGAATTAAGAGATTTTCGGGGATTGATGTGTTTGGGAGGTCTGTTAGATTGGGATTTTGTTTGGTTTGTGTATGCTGTTTGTGATTTTAGTATAAATTGAATTGGTTTGATCAGATCGTTAAAAATGAATCGGTTTGGATCTGAGTGATTAGAAATTTAATTCTTTAGGATCAATGCGTATGACATATTAACCAGATATGAGTGATTGATCTAAATACTCAACCAGTCGTGGAAGGTTCATCTAAAAACTCAAACGGTAATGAGTGATTCATCTAAAAACTCAACCGGTCATGAGTGATTCATTTAAAAACTCAACCGGTTATGAGTGATTCATCTAAAAACTCAACCGGTCACTCTTGGTTAATCTAAAAATTAGGCCAGTTTGTGTTGGTATTTTAAAAATTCAACCAGTTATAATAAGTTTATCTAAAAACTCAACCGGTCATAATAAGTTCATCTAAAAACTCAACCGGTCATAATAAGTTCATCTAAAAACTCAACCGGTCACTGTTGGTTAATCTAAAAACTCAACCGGTCACTGTTGGTTAATCTAAAAACTCAACCGGTCATCCAAAAATCAAACCAGTTACTCCCAGTTTTAAACCTAAAACCAACAACGTTCAAACCATTGACTACAAATGAGCAACAAACAGACAGACAAAAACAACCAATCCACATCCACAAACGAAACTCCAAACAACTTCTTATTCCAACACTCCTTCCTTTAACACCCACCACCGACACAAAAAAAATATTCCCATTTAAACCCCTAATTTTCAGTTATAGACTCAAACTCCACTGACTGGAATAAAAACCCGCCGACTTTTTTTTAACCCAACCATTTCGCCAAAACCTACTCTCCCAGAAAATAAAAAAAAACTGTAATCAAGACTTCCCGTCGGTAATTTTTAGCTCGGTTCGTTCCGTCATCTCTGAACCATTAAATTAATGAAACGGTTGGTAGGATGGCATTATCAGGTGATTTTCATTTTCCTCGTCCCCTTTTCTAAGTCAATGCCAATCTAAGTTTGACCCTCACATGATTTTCATTGGAGTAATTGCAAAGTGCTCGTTTTGCTTAAATCCTGATGGGTGTGGATGGCAAAGCTTTCTCCTTGATTTGATACATGACTAGGGTAGAATTCATTTTCCCATGCACTGGGGATCTATTTAGAGGCTAAATGCACTTGCTATGTGTCACCCTGGCCCTCTTTACCTTACTATTAGGGGCTGGTTGAACGTAATGCCTCTTAAATTGCCTCCTGGTGTGTATAGGGCTCAATACTCTTTCTTGGTGTTGCCTTCTTCGTGCCAGCCTTGTAACTGGTACTTGACTCTGTATAGGAGGAGAGGGATTGGCTCTAAAATGAATCTCCACAATGTCCTCACTGCGAGCTGAATCTTCTTTTCGATCTGCTTTTTAGATCTTATTACCGACATTTTGGCCATGTTCAATTTGTTGCAGATTTACCAAGTTTTTTTATTTTATTCCTTTTTTTTCCATTTAAGGAATGTTTTTGGTTTTTTTTTTAAATGGATAAAACGTGGTTTGTTTGATGCGGGGATGCTGACTACTATACTATCGAGGAATTTATTTGACGATGGGATTAAAGTGTGTGGTTATTGTTTTATGAATTGATTTGAGAATAAAAATTTAGAAGGTGGGCAACAATGAAACATGCGAAATTTTTGTTGGAACAATAATTAAAGCGAAGTTGTTGTGTCGCATTATATTTTATTTGTCATTGTTAGGTTAAAAATAATTCAAAAACAACAAAAAGTATTTTCAATTTTTTGTTGCAAAGTTTGTTTCAATTGTTGCAAAGTGTACAAATTTAATTGTTACAATAATTTTGGTACTCATTGTTTTTACAATTAAAATTGTGCAACAATGACATTAAATTGAATTGTTGGAACGATGAATTAAAGCGAAGTGGTTTTGCATAGTATTTTATTTGCCATTGTTATGTAACAGTGCAAAAAAATCAAAACAAGTAATGTTTTAGTTTTTTTAACAATGTATTTATCATTGTTGCAAAGTTCACAAATTTAATTGTTATAACAATGGTGCTGCTCATTAAATTGTGCTCATTAAATTAAATTTGTGCAACAATGACACTAAATTTTTAATGCTCAATTATTAAATTGCTGGAACATATGGATCAAACAATTTAAGAGGTACAATCATTAACTCATTATTTTAAGTGTTAATGTCACACAATCGTACAGAAAAATAAAAAACTATGAGTCAAGTTTGCTTACTTAGGGGATACTGACTACTATACTATCGAGGAATTTATTTAACAATTGCATTTAAATACCAATGCTCTTTGTTTCGACAAAAACACTTTTAGAAATCCTTCAGCAATGACATGCGCTAAAAATTAAAGCACAAATACATTTGTCGAAGAAATGAATCGAACAATTAAAGACTCATTATTACATATCCCATTGTCGGGTACCACCACAGGGAAAAAATCAATAACAATAAAAATTCTCAAACAATAGTGGCTGTTTGTCATTAGAAATCACAAAATGACATTTAACCCCTTTTAATTTGCAATTGTCAAACCCAACAATTTTTCAATTTTCTCAACAAAAAAAAACTACAAAACAAAACTATACTTTTTCAACACTAACCAATAACTTTCGCAGCTGTTCTGAAGAAAACTGCAGTTCATTTAATTTTGTTACAAGTCAGTTAGTTTGTGCACTATATTTTAACTTGAGTTATGACTCAATTTCCAAGTACCAAGCGAATTGCAGCAAACATCCAACTTTCAAGAGGAAACAATTAACAGTATTTCTATCATTTAAGACACATACCACACAAACTTGTTACTGTATCCACTCATTTTTTTTTCTTCCAACACTTTTTTATCTCCATCTTGGCCATTATTTTTTTTCTCACATCTCTTTTTCTCCCCCTCCCAATTTTTTTGTCTCACACACATTAATGTCTGTGACAGCTTCACAAGTGAAGGAGACAGAAAGGTTGTTGTTAATGAAGCTTTATGTGTTTATCTATGATGATATTGGACTCATGAGTTCTGACAAATTGATGGGGTTTTTTTCTTTTCACATTTATTTATTTAGTTTAGATTTAGATGATTATTAATAGGGAGCGAGTTATGTACTAAAACAGTCAAAATATTTAAATATATATCTAAGAAAAGAATGGGTGCATTTAAAGCTTTTGTGTTTGTTGTTTAAAGGGATAGTGCAACGAATTTAAAATGCCATGAAATTTATACAGATGAAACTTCAGTATTAAAATAGTACTC
>JAQFZO010001355.1:0-16232 GCA_034695885.1 Geophilus flavus
ACATCTTTATCGATTTCGGGATAATCTTTACACTGTTTATAATGAATATGTCGGAAATTAGATGAAATGCTTCCATAGAAATCATATCTAATAAATGTTCAGTTATTTATGTTTCGACTTAACGATGTAAATAAATGAATGGGGGAATGCCCTCTGGTGTCATGAGCACAAAAAATTTTTTGTATCCGAACTCTCATCCGTAGCCAATAATAGTCAAGAAATCCCGAAACTAATCCAGGTAATGACTCGGGTAAGGGCGGCGAAAATTAAAACACCTTCCATTATTTCAGTTTTGTAAAATTTTCGTTTATAACTAAATTTAAATTAGGTTTTAATTCAAAATTTGTAAACTACAGGCTAATTAATTGTTGATTTCCTATTTGATAACGGCATCAAAACACAAAAAAAAAATTTGTCAGGAGTGGGATTCGAACCCACGACTGCATTTGCAGACCAGATATATGATGAAGCTTTAGAAGTTAGCAGATGACGAGGAGGCATAATGTGAAAACTCTTGCCTTCAACTACCCGTCATCTACGAGTGTGTTCACCCAGTGCATACGATACCGCCCCTCGGCCATATCTCTAAAGCAATTATGATGAACAATATTTCTCCACAACTTCTAAGTCTGGCGCCTTAGACCACTCGGCCATCCTGACCACGTTACTCAATCCTTCACCAGTGAATCAAAACCCAGAAAATTAATAAATAAAAAAACTCACACACTCATTTTAGTCTAACCTCAGACATTCCAAGTTCCAATCGCCACTCTTCCCTTAAACTTTAATCAATAAAACAATTTTCTAAAAATAATTGAAAAAAAGAAAAAACCCAAAATTAACTTTAGGAATTATTAATTTTCCCACTTCATCTCTAATCTTTAATCAGCATTTCAAATCCCCTGGTGGTCAACTAAAAAAAAATTAATCATCACATTTATTTCCTTTTAATGTCTGAACCACAACAAAAACATTTATCGAGCTTTTATACGCTTGTAAAACTTAGTTTATTCGTTTTTATACTTTACCGCTCAAGAAAACTAGGAATCTTTCTCGAGTATTTCCCGGGGTATTTCCAGCTATTAGTATGCGTCATATTTTTTTTATTTTATGAAAATCATGACTATGAACTTTTTATTTAATGCTTATTTATGTTCTAATAAAATTTCCATTCCAAATATTGTTAAGAAAATTCGATTTCCGTACTCGAGCAATAATATCGAGTCACGTGATCAAACACTACAATTATAATCAAGTTGTTTGGAAGTTTAGTTGCATGTCGGACCATCATGGTATAATTTTGTAATCGCTAAGGATTCGTTCAGGGCTGACAAGAACTTTAACAAACTTAAAAAGTACCTGAATGTTGCTCTCGTGACGAAGTTTTGGGCTGGGTGAGCGAAAACGAAAGATACGTCCAGACCGACACCCATCCACACGTAATTGCAGACGAAAAATAATTTTTTAAATAAAATATACAAACCAAGATATAATTAATTCCTCTTAAAATTATATCAGAAAAAAATATTTAGTTTCATCGAACTTTTTCAAATTAAACGATGTAAAATTATGAGCTTCATGCATGATGTATTCCCCTAGTGTCAAGCGCAAGAATCAATTTTCAATCTACGTACATTTATTTCTTGAATCTTATTTCATAAAATGTAAGTTTTAAAAAATAAATAAATAAACAAAGCAATTTTTTTCTATTCACACAAATATTGCAGCAATTTTTTTTAATAAGTAAATACCAATGGATATTATAACATGGTAGTACTATACTGTTGACAAACATTAATTTCAAGGGGCAGCCAAAACAAAAAGACTCCAATTAATTCAATCCGAGTCTCGAGACTCACAGCCAGCAATTAAATTACAATTAATAACAATAACTTCATTATTTTTTAGACATGGATTAATGTTGAGCTCACATATAATATCCTAGACATAAACAAAAAAAAACAGCTGCCTTAAAATGATAAATGAAATCATAAAAATACAATCATTTCTTAAACGTTTGCTGCTGTTATTTTTCTGAGCACTTTTTAAAAAAAAAACAAAAAACGAAAAAAAAATTTTTCAAACTTAAAATATTGAGCTTTGTGAACACATTAAATTCAGAATGCGAAAAAAACTAAAGCAGAATTAAATTAAACTTAAAAACTAGTTTATCAGGACGGTATGAAAAAAAGAAAGTTTCAATTAAAATAAATGAAATCGAAATGACAAATAATAATTACAAACTTCTTTGTTTTCGCTTATGCACTTATTTTTCCTCGCTTTTTTCATCATGCTATTTACATTTTTTTTTCACTCCATAAGACGAGCAAAGGAAAATATATGTACAAAATTAATGGTAAATTACACTTCATTCACTCACACCTTAAACCCCACTTGAAAAAAAAAATAAACCCGTAAAAAACAATGTCTAAATTAAACCGACTGCTCCTGTATTTTTTTTCCATTTCTTATCCTCGATAAATAGCATTTTTTAAAAAAAGCAACTCAAAAAAAAATTCATTTTTTTTAAAGGATTAAAACATTAACAAAAGTATTTTCGTTTCAAGATGGGGCTGGTTGTGACTCATCGACATCATCATCATCGGGTGGGATAATTTGACAGGCGCAACCAGTACGTATAGAAATATAATCCATTCGGAAATGCTGCCGCGTACCGATGTCTCGAACTAACGCGTAGACCATCGATGTTTGTTGCACACACCGAGACAGTTTGCGCACACTTTTTTCAATGAATCGACACGGTTTGTCCACTATGTTCGCTTTACACACGGTCTCGTGAAATACTTGGGTGGTGTTGGGTCCGCGGTAAAGTTCCAATGCCATTCCCGTTGCCGAGCGACCGATCACGGGTTCGATACTCATCGTCGTTGATGGACAACATTCTGCGGGTTTGTCACCTTGAAGCCGCAGCCGGCGCAGCAGAGCCTCGTTGCGATTAAGTCTTTCTCTGAAAATTAAAAATGAATTTAAATTAATTTTCCTTTTAAATTAAATTTTAAAACTCATGTTTCGGGGAATTTTTTTTTCTTTCTGTGGGGAGGAAAATGATCAGCTCTCCTGAGCACGCAAAGTGGGAAAAGGGGCGTATTCTGGTGGTGAAATTTGAAGCTTGGGGAATTTTTAGAGTACTCGTGGGATTTAATTTTTTTTTGTAAATTTTGATTGAATTTTGAATTATAAGATGAAATGTAACTCACTGCCTAGTTTTTTCATGTCTGTGATGCCTTCTGATGGACCGTGTTTGGTAAGGAGCAGTTTGTGTACATACAATGCAAAGGACCAGCAATAAAATCTGAAAATAAATAAAAATTTAAAAAAAAAAATTAATTAAATATTCAAAAATGTATATTTGCATGTATTATCTGTCAAAAACGCAAGTTTTAAAATCAAGTTTCCGTAATTATTTGGTGGTTTCGATGAAAATAACCATATTTAACTCTTAAACCCGCATTAATGATTTAATATTAGTGTTTAAATTGAAGGAAACCGTGATAAAGCGCTTTTGACATGCAATGGCTCACGAAATCACCTCGAATCTCAAATACAACGCAATTTTTACACTCATTTCCATAAGAATTTGCTTCGAGCATTAAAAATTGACCGAGAAACAGTCGGTATTAGATTTAAGCAAACTAAATTTACCGCCACTTGACGCGATAGAAAAAAAATGAATGGTTTTCTGCACACTTACTATGGAATCCGCAATAAAATGTCCACTCTTCATCCTACAGTTGCTTAAAACATAAATTTCTGCCACTTTCTTCATGCATAGCCAACACAAAACACCTCAACATCGTTTAGCGACGATTTACAGCAGCGTATTTCCCCAAACTGCAACATGGCGGGCATTACATTTATTCATTTTGTGACGTCATAATTTGCGTAATTTGATAAAACAAAAGAAAGGTTCGGAATTGAGTATTGTCTACAAAAAATTCAAGGCCCGACCGGTCGTTGCCACACTCGACTGCGGTTTACGAGGCTATGATTGAGACTCGATTACGTCACGTTCGAGACCGGTCTCGAGTGAGAAGACGGTCGTGGGCTTTATAATTTGCCGGAATTTCCATTTCAGACCTATTTTTATCACGTTAGTAATTATTCACGCATATTAATCGCTTTAATTAGCGGTTGAGAAAATAAATTAACCTCAGTCCGGATCTGAAGATGACATTTATTTCATTGGTTTCGATTTTAATTGCAACATTTTTTTCCTAATAAAAAGATACATTTAGCAACAAATTTTCGCGAAATGGAATGCCCGGCCATAATTGCTCATTTTTCGTTGGAAAAGAACAATATTTGACGTGCATGAGTGAGTGGGCGTTGTTGACGACTCGGTTAATCCCAATATTACTGCGGAACGATTGACGCACAATAACGAGGTTGTAAACATACAATTACATTCCAATTTGTCGTAATTTATTCTAATCTACGTCAAAAAGATTTAACGGCTGAACGCCTCTTATACATATATAAAAAAAAAAATTACGGAAGATTCAATTAACACTGTATATAATTAAAAACGGTAGCTTTATATTTGTTTATCACTTTCCTTATATGGTCAATTCTCTGCCTCTTTTCTTACCAACTTATAATACCAAGAATGGATTGATAATACCGAGTAAATCCCACGAAACGACACGACACGACCTTGATTCGTTGACCACACGTTGGGATTTACGAGTTACTTCATAACGAGAGTGTCACTCACTCGGTTTCTTAAAAAAAATGCAGTAATGGACCGATTTTTAAGCCGTAAAAGGTTGTATAACATCAATATCCTATTACAAATCATCTTACCTGAAAGCGAATGTATGACTAACGACCCAAATTGATAAAATCTCGGATGTTTGATTTCAATGGAGGAGTCAAACAGGTAGTAATAAAAATTGTCGACCTCTTTTTCATTTTTCTATAAAAAACTTTAAATCCGGATCACTTTTCCACAAAATCCGAATGCCCGAAGCCAATTGGCAATTCTTAAAAAACATTCCATTTTTTTTTTTCCTCGCACGAAAACGAGGCAAGTATGTATATACATAGTTTTGTAGAGTGGGCATTGTTCGAGAGGGAGGAGTCGTGCTGTCAATAACATGGTTCTACACACTCACCCAAGCAAACTTTTGTTTGCCAACGAACGAGGGGAATTTAGTACTTGGCCTTTGGAGTGAGTTTTGTGGGAACCGTAAACGACTACTGTATCGCGTCAATTTTTTTTCAATCTCTCTCCCTGACTGTCATTTGCTCAATTTTTATCAACCATAAGTTTAAAACCGGAAGTTACCGTGAATTACCGCTAGGGTATACTGATTTATTCGTATGTAAAGTGAGTATAAATGTCTCTCACTTGTCAAAACTCGGAAAGGGAAATGAGTTGAAATGCCACCCTCAGGTAAATACACCATTTCAAAAGCCATCTTCAATTTTCGTATCAAACACAAAGCAATTTATCATGACAGGCTGCCCTCTGGAATTAAAATTATATTAAAAATGGTATGTAGTCGCATGTCTGTTTACAAAGCGGGACGACAGATGGCAGTAATTGGCCAAAAACTGTTGATCAACATGACAGATTGAGGAAAGCAGATTACAAACAAGATTAATCAACTTTGACCCCTATCAACAACGAGAAGAAACTCAACATAATAGCAATCTTTCTCCCTCATTTCATCTAGGTTAATCCCACCAACAACAACAAAAAAAATTTTAAAAATTGTACCATCAGACATGTTGGTAAAAAAAAAAAGACACATGTAATGCACATGTTTTCATTCATGTTTTTCAATTTACATATTTGGCCAAGCCACACACGGTGCATAAAGCACCAGTCTCATTCTATATTTGAACTCAACAACATTTAATATGCCTTGCCACCAACTGGACTAACATTTAGCACCTCGAGTATAATGATTGATGTGGTTACTGGCTCCCTGACATTCTACTTGTAGTGTGTAATAGTCCCAAACGAGAGTCATCTAGTGAGTACTTGAGATAAAAAAATTAGTTTGCACATCACTCGAATGCTTCTGCACAGTTAAAAGTGGACTTTTTGTTCAAATTTGAACAAATACTGAGGTTTGGTCGGTGTAAATAATTGGTCTCTTGTTATTTGCAGTTCCAATAAAAAAAAAAAAAATTTTTGACTGAGTTCAAAACACATTTTTAAAAAATAAAAAAAAATTGACAAATTGATTTACTCATGGTTTATGTAGAAAATGTATGAAATTTCTTGTACGTGCACTGGAACTAGGGTGATCCTTGAACATTATGCAAACACAGACTTTGAATTTTAGACCAGACACGCACCCACTGCTATCCTTTTGAGTGACCAAGACCGCTTTATGACATCATATATCACTCGCAAGTCTCGAACAAACCGGAAAGAGTCAGGGTTTGGTTTTGCTAGTGATAGATGCAATCAGCAAGTCACTTATCAAATAATTGTATGGTCTGCAACTGTAAATTTAAGGGTCAGAACCTCTTATTGTCTGCTTTGTGCGAGCCTTGATTGAATATTGGGACAAGTGGACGCCACACCATGCTACAATAACGATGCAAAAACTGATTTTTATTGTAATTCTCGACTGATGCTGAGAAAAATTGTTTTTGTTACTCATTCAATTGACTCTGGGCATAAATAATTCACTTAAAAAAATTGAAGTTTTGAGATTTCGAGATTTTGCAATGTTAAATTTTTTGTCATGGTAATTAAATAGGATTAGATGCTTGGAAAAGGAACAAAGTACATTCGGATTGGAATTTTTCACACTATTTTTTTTTAAAGAAATTTATCACACCAACAAAATAAATCCCCTCATTCTGATTTTTTAAATAAAAATCACGTTTTAAATTGACTGATCTACCGAGAAATCGATTGTAAGAAATCCTGAAATTGATTTTCGGATGTGGATAACGATTTTTAATATAAGTATACGACATTGCCAACAGAGCCGGAGGGAAATCGGACTCAAACATCATCAATAATTTTAAAATATTAAAAAATCTGATCTAAATTATTTTTTATTTAATTCATAATCATGTTTAATTTTCAGTGATATTCGTTTGTTTTGGGTCAATAACTCCAATGAATTACCATTTTGGCAACAGGCCAAACGAACATCAACATCCAAACCATCCATAACGTGCAATACAACAACAACGACGACTTTAAAAGTTTAAATAACCACAAAACATCGAAAAATCCAAGAAAAACAAATAAACATGATTTTATTTCTATTATTAAGATTATCTAAGACATTACACCACCTGCCGTTTCGCCTGTTTAACCTTCAAAACCAGCTTAAGAAAACCAAAATTAATTTCTAACATTTTTCACTCCACTTCCTATATATGCACCTGTAGACAATTTTTTCTAAGAATCAAGGCTATCTGAGGATAAACTTGCCACGTGCCAAATTTTACAGTCACACTTTATTTCTTTTTCTATTTTTCTATATCCGTAATAACTTAGAATTATCAATTTCTTGCAAAATAAATATTAAATTTTTTTTTTCTTGATCTGTCCCCAGGTGTAATTTCTATTATTAATTCTTCTAAGAACTAAAGAGAGTGGATTGAATAGGAGATTTCACTGGGAAATCCCAAAACATTATATTTATTTTTTTCTTTTAATTTTTTTCTTGTCTTTAAGATCGATAAGATGAAAAAAAAAAAAAAAAAATCTTTACAAGGTCAAATATGTCTATCGCACAAATCTACGAATGTTTTATCTGTGTTCTGTGTATTGTTTACATAATAGCTTTTGATAAACTCGAAGAATAACGAAAAGGAAACCACGGAAACTGGGTTTCCTACAGTGTGTTTAGTGGAAAAACTATTTAATTTTTATGAGTTTAAACCAATTGTGTTTTTTTTTCTCTTTCCTAAGACAATCACGAAACCAAAGTTTTAAATCCTTTATTCCTATTTTTAAATTTTCTGTGTGTTATATCGAGGTTGTTTCAATGATGCATGACTGCTTTAAACCAATTAAAGTGTGAGTACATCACCTTTCGCTTAATTTAAAACGACTTTTTGACTTAAAAAAAATTAAAGTGGGGAAAGACGAAGAAGGAGGAGTAGAAAAAAAAATTGGGTCTTGTAGAAATAACACCTTTTCCTGGTTGTAACCCCTACGAAAATGAGAATTTTGACAACCTTCGAAGCGTTGTTATACGTGGGTTGAATTGAGAATGAATGAATGAAGATGAAAAAATTAAACCAGTGGAAGATTAAAGTTTTAAATTAAATGGAAGAATTGTCTCGATTGCATAAAGCAGATATCAAATTAGATATAAATATTAAAGAAAAACACATCGCAAAGATAAATGGGGCAACAAAATTATTAAACGAGCTTTTTATGAGTCTCTGGAGAATATTAACAGTAAATCATGGATGTCATACAAGAATTATAACTGTAATACATCCCATGTGCTTCCCTCTCTGCTCTCCCCTTTCCCTCACGACACACACGTCTTTTTAATGTGTGACGTCACACATCCCATCCTCCAGTTGCTATGACATTGTAATTATTAGAATTTTGATGATTGCATTAGAGTTTTCTTTAAGAAAGACGTAAAAACTATTGTGGGAAGTAATGACAGTTCTGTATGTGAAGAATCCGATGTTTTAAACAACGAAAATGTTGATTTTCATCAACAAATCACTTTCTACGTGTTTAATCGCGAAAATCTCATTCCTAATGTGTTGCTAGTGACGTCAGAGACCACCATGGCAGAGTTATAGTTAGAACTTTTATCTTTTTCAATTTACATTTTCACTTTATCAAAATAAATGAGGCTTAAAGGTGTCTGCCATCTTTGATCAAAACCAAGAAAGGAACTAATTACTCATTATGCGCTTTCGACCCACAGAGAAACTTCTTTTTAAAATTTAAAAAAAATAAAAAATAGTTCACTCGCTTGCCACCAGGTGGTGCATTACGAGTGATTATTTGTTTATTTATTGCTTTGTACCTATCCGAGTTTGTTTACAATTTTTTTTTATGCTCGCAATAAAGTGTATTTTCCAAGATGACCTCATAATTAAGAAAAAGAGGAGCAAAAAAAGTGTTTACAAGGGTTAATACCATTTATCACCATTAGAGGTCGTTTTCGAATGATATTTAAATGAGGAAAGAAGCTATTAAATTAAGCAGTTCGCATATTCAATAAACCAGAACCGAAATCATAAACTGAAATTAAATTAAAAGTATAAATTTTATTTTTATATCAGGTGATAAAACTTTTTTTTACATACCTAGTTACAACTTGTAATGTAAAATTTTTATTTTTTAAAATTTTTTTATATATATAAAACTCAATTAAAAATTTAAAGATTTGTTATTAGCTCAATTATAAAAATATTATAATTGAAAAGTTATTATAAAAAAATAATTGTGGTAGATGAGAAAAAAGTTGAATGGAATGTATAGTAATTTTCCTATTAGATAAACAAGTGGGGGGCCCCAACCACACAAATCTAATAAATGTAATTTACTCTCGGGTTGATTTAAAAAACGATTATCATCAGGATTATCTTTCGTCTCCTTTTCAATTTGCCATAAATTTTATCCGTTTGTTTATTATACCGCTTTTATAAAAGGATTCCACGATACATCACTGTCAAAATAAAGGTTATCGGTTCGCGGAATTGAAAATAATGTGCTCGAACATTATTATTTCATATTTTTAGTTTAGGCCTTTAAGAGGCTCATTTTAGGAAATAAATAAAATTGAGAAAAAAAAATTTGAGTAAGTCGTTCATTTTCTTTTTCCATGTCTCCATTTGTGTTTGGGTTCCTGGTTGGTTTTACTGTTTAAATTATAGCGATAATATTGTAGCCCATCATGCGGGTTTGTGTTTTTACGTTAAAAGGATGAGAATAAGTGAGATTTGAATTTTTAGGAGGAAAAATTTCATCAAATTTGATCAAATTGAGGTCATTTTGTTATTTGTTATTTTTGGCAATCATTCTTAGGAATTATTATTCTTATATAAAATCAAAATTCCTATTGTTGATATTTTTTTTAAAAAGAAATAATAACAATATTTGTATGTGAAGTAATCTCAAACAGCCTTAACTGTTTGCGTTCAATAACTATAATTGAATTGCAAGGTAAAAGGAATAATAATAAAAAGGGAAAAAAAGGAAAAAATAAAATTGCCTTAATTTTGTAGAGGCAAATTACCACTTTGTGCACAAAAGGTATGGTTTAAAACACATCTCGATTTCAAGGTTATTAGGACAACCGAAAACCGATAATTTTTTTTATTTAACTCTCTTATTCTAAAAATAATAAATAAAATAAAAAAATAAACGAGAAAAACAAGAAATTGATGTCTATATACACTGCCACATTAACCCAAAATAGTAATAAAAATTACAAAAAAGTGTGAAAACCATTACCGTAATTTAAAAGTATTAAACTTAAAAATAAGCATCTTACGCAATGGTCAGATAATATTGAATATTAGATGAAATGAAAAATAAAGATAAAAGCAGTAAACTTGAAACTTACCATGCGAAAAGTCGAGTGCATTTCTCGGCCAAAGTGACGGCTCAAATTGGCCGGGAAAACATTTGGCCAACACGCCGTGTGGAGGTCGTCCGTCCGATGAATGGATGAGAAGAATGAAAAGGAGTTTTGTCGATCGTCACTGAAGCATGGTGATTAAATGAATGGGTAAACTCGTATAATCCTCCAGAGTAAAAATTAAAAAATAAATAAATAAAAAAAATACACACGAGACGAGTGATTGTGGCGCGTGTCGTAGACACACACACAAATGCACTGAATGACGTCAACTACATTTTTTTTATCAACTGTTTCCGGATTTTCCTACAGGACAGCGCTAAATCATATTGTACGAATTACTTTTTTGGAAGAAATTTGTTATTTTAATGTTTTTTGAAAATTGATAAATTTTTTTTTTTTTTAAATTTGTTATCTTTGATATAAATTTTATTTTTGCTGTTTAAAGCCAAAATAATTTTTATTTTAGTTATAAATTGTTTTTCTAATTAATTACAATGGGTAATATGGGGGGAAAAAGTTATTTTTACCTTTATATTAAGGAAATAATAATTTATTTACATTTCACCGTGTTTCCTATTTACAGTTTTAAAATTCTCACCAGAGTGAGTCAGTGTGCCATAAATTACGGTCATTTCAAATTTAAAAATACTTCCTTAATGCTAAAAAACGTTGATGTCAAGAATTCTTATAACTCTATTATAGTTCTTAAGTTTTTTGACCTTTTGAATATTAAAAAAAAAAATTTAGTGATAATAAACAGATGAATTTGGGTACGAGTAACAAGTTTGGCCAGATGCAAATTTTTTTCGGGGAAATTTTTTTTTTATATAATTACAAGAAAAAAATTTCTTAAAACAAGTAACAGATGTTTCAAATAATTCTCAGCTTATTTTGATTGGGCCAAATGATCCGTGTTCAAGTACATTTTCCTACATGAACCAGCAAATTTTTTTCACCAAAAGTCACTTGCTCACGTTTTCATAACATTTACACCATTGTTTTATCTAAATATAACCGAATTAGAAAAATACTAACATAGTAATAAAATATAATAAAAGTAATAATTCATTTGGAATTAGTGGTTAGGACTGGGTAAAAACAAATTTAATTAGATGAGAGTTGTGACAGAAAAGAAAATGTCAGACAATTAATGTAGAAAAGGCAATTTTCTTGAGAGTATTTTCCAGATGTTTCAAGTAAAACTAAGTAACTAATCTGGTGATGTCCAAGATAAAGTGGACTTGTGTAGGTTGTTCCATTTATCCACTCACTTAGGTTTGGCATTGGATTGTAGGGAGGGATAAAAAAGATGTAGACATTGGTAAAGGTTAGAGGTCAAGTCATCACTCTCCTTTTTGAACACTCGGGCAAATGAGATTTGGTCCAAGGGGGTCGTGATCCCTCTACAAATTGTCCAGCTACTTGTCAGTAAACTGCATTTACTCACATTTTTCCACACTTTCAACATTTCCTGTCAAGTTTTTTTTTCTCTTTCTCTCTTTCTTTTAAATTCCATCGAATGTCATTCTTGGAATTGTTTGGTTTATAAATTTGTGGGAAAATTCTGTTTAGCTTTTTTAAATTTTTTATCATAAGTTATTCTCGTTTTTCGTATGGAAAATTATTTTTGACCTACATACATTTTTATTTAATTTATCAAGTCTTTTATGTAATTCTTTTAAAAATAAATTTTATTGTTATTTTTATTACTTTGAATTTAAAATTAATTTAAAAGCTGAGTCGTAATTATCTGATTTGCAAGTTAATTGCAGAGTTTGGATTTTTCAAGTGTGGATATTGAAAATGGTGTTATAATTATGTTTTTTTTTACCATATTTTATGTAACTTTAATTTGTAAAATGAGTTTTCAATTTCCCAACAAGGTGTTTGTGGCATCGCTATTTACCTCGCAGGTAAATAGATGGCAGCGCCATCTAGTGGCCAATTATTGAAAAAAGGTAAAATGTTGATTTATATTGTTTTTGAGGATACCGGAAAATGACAATTCAGAATGACTATTGTAAGCGAATTGTAAACATATTTTTCATGCATTGACAAGACTCCGTCTGTAAACACATTTGTCATAGGGTGGGTTACATCACAGTCTGTTATTGATTAGTGCGGAAATAATGACAGCTAGACCGTAACAAAATATTTGTCATCATCATATTTTCCATTCATTGGGAAAATTCCATTTGCAATCACGTCTGTCAGAATGTGGGTGCTGATTTTGATGGAAATAATCGTTTTTTCCTCTGTATTTTATTGCCGAGATTTTTAATTTTTTCTGTAGCAGTTTAAAAGAATACAGTAGGTGCGTTTAATCTCTAGAATATAAGTGACTTGTGTCACTTTTGACGTCACTACGACTTCTTACCAACCACAATGTATAATACCGGTATTAATGAGAAAAGATGTAACGCCAAAAGTGAATTAAGTCACTTTTATTTTTACAGATGGAACGCAACTAATGTGAAAATAAAAATAAAATGCATAAAACTCACCACTTTACCTCACGGTCGCAAACAACAAAATGGAACGGAAATTCACTTATATACATTCTACTTTCAGTAGGGAAAGCTTTACGTTAGGATAAATCATTTTATCTTATAGGATGATATTTTTATGTGATGGTGTTTTTTTAATATATTGATATTTTTTAAACTGATTTACTTTTAATTGCGATGTATTTTTATAATGTTGTTTATGAAAATGGTAAAATGGAAAATTATTTTTTTAAATAAAATACTGATGAATAGACTGCTTTAAAAAAGTAGAAAATATGAACACTTTGGAGGTAGTAGTAGTGGTAGTAGTAGAAGAAGAATATAGCTTACAGACCCTAGCAGCAGCCAAAGTCATACGGGACAAGGCAAAACTAAATACAGTACTAGTAAATAAAATTTCAAATTCCTTTGTGCTGGAAAACACAAACCAAAAGAATCAAATAATCCTCACTGATGGCATATAAAGGAAGACATGTGCCTGGACTTTAATCGAGAGAAGGATGAACCCCAACATTACCTCCAAGGGAGAAGGACTGCTGCAATGCAATCCATCTTCACAGGTTCAGGGGGGAAAACCAAATGCCCTGACCTGTTACTTTCATCCCCCAAATCGCATTAGTATTAGTGGCCTAATACTACTAGTAATATCAGTAATGTATAAACACCTCTTCCCCTCATCCAAACCACCGAGAGAAACAAAGGTCCCTAGAATTGAAAAGGAAGACCAACTTGAAACCCAAATGCCAATGATAAGGAAAAAGAAAATGAAGAAATGAGTAGTACAGAGGAACATGAAGAGATTACCAGTAGGCCAATGTTAGCTTCAGAACTAAGACGCCGCTCCGTGCTTACTAATGGGGTTAACAACATAGAGGTAGGGCTTTAACGTTTCTCCCTGCAAAGTCATAAAGCTTACCATTTATAACCCCCTACAGTGGTAATGGCAGACAAGAAAATTCTGTTTCATGTTGTATCTATATCAAATACTGTATAACTTAATTTACTGTACATTTATTAACCCCGATGAATAAATGGTATTATTTTGTGCACCAAAAATGCACAATCGGGTTTCAGTGTTCGCTGTGCCCATCGACCACGCACCTTTTCCATTATTATTTTATTGTTATTAGCACTCGGCGAATGTTCCTGATGTTTATCACCAGTCAAATCGAATTTATGTCGCAGATTTAAACAGTAATAAAAGAATAATCAAACTTTTTAGTACCCATCCGCTAATAAATCCACACTCAATCATTTTCCACCACATTCGATAGAAGAATTCTTCCTCCCATCTCATCCCATCCCATCCCATACCATTCCAGCAACATGAATGCCAAACCAGTTAAAATAATTGTCATTTTACTCATAACCTTCGTACCATTTTCCTTCGTATCCCTACTCATCCTTTCCACACTACTTTTCTCCACTTGTCTGAAGCATCTCACGGAAGCCTACCTCCGATTAACCGAAGATCCTCGCATCCGACTCATCGATGGCCTCGATTCTATGTTCGTGAGACACCCGACCGAGAACCAACCGGTGACTCAAGGTTATTACGTCGTCAAAGGACGTTCGGATCGGCTAAAATACCAAGAAATTCTCCGGCATCTTCGACTAACGTGGTTCCAAGATCAAAACACCAGACTGAAATTGTACGTGAAGAAATGGTGCGGTTATTATTTCTGGGTTCCCGAAGACGGATTTAATCTGGAAGATCACGTAATGGAGTACGAATGCGAGCCTCCGAAGAACGATAAGGAGTTTTACGGTATCTGTGGACGTTTGAGTAGTTTACCGATGGATTACGATAAGAAATCGCCTTGGGTCATGTACGTTTTTAAGTTGTCGGACGATTACGAGGGATTGCAACCAACAACACCGCATTACGTCATATTCATGAGGCTTCACCATGTCTTAGGAGACGGTGTGGCAGCTGTAAGGATGATTTCGAATCACGTGCTGAACAACGCTTTCGATCAAGTGCTCAGTCAGAATTCGGTCGATGATTACGGGTTTAAGTTACTGAATTTCTTGAAAACTATTTATTTCGTCCCATTCGCTGTATACAGGGCGACTACGTTATTCGACGACAACGTTTTGTGCGGATCAACGTTGAGTGGAGTAAAATTATACTCGTTGTCAACACCGGTCGCTTTGCACAGAGTTAAAAACATCAAGAATCACGTCGGATGCAGCGTGAACGACGTTCTCATGTCGTGCGTCACGGCAGCTCTACGTGCGTATTTCTTGCGTCGGAAACTCGCAGTACCAAAGGTTGTTCGAGTCGTGTTGCCGGTTTCTTTCCACAATCTATCCGAAGAAGCCGATTGGAAGAACAATTGTTCTGTGGTCATTTATTCTCTACCTATCAAGGAAAGTGATTCGTTGCGACGTCTGAGAGAGACGACGATCAGAATGGAAGCGTTGAAGAAAGATTATTCCATAATCGGGGTGTACACAACGCTTAAATTAGCATTCAACACTCTACCGACTTTTATTACCGATCGTTTGATCAGATATAGGGTCACGGCAATCGTGTCAAACGTGCCCGGACCTATGAAGAATGACGTCACGATCCGAACCGGTGAAGAGGTTCTAAAGAATGGATTGATAGTTCCAAATAACACCTGCACAGGTGCGTATAGACTATAAAATTGCACAGGAAAAGTAGTAAAAAAAAATTAAATAAAATGACAAAAGTACTGCAGAAAAGCTTCTTTCGATCTTTTGCATCCTCGACTCATCTAATTATATTATTTCAGGTTTAAGTTTCTGTTTGCAAAGTTTCAAAGGCCAAATCCAATTTGGATTATTAGCAGACGCAGCTTTGATTCAAACCCAGGATGCTGTTTGTGAAATCGTAAACGACTGCACAAAAGAACTGGAAATACTGGAGCAATTAATCTCGAGTGTCTCGTACTGATTCTTTAAAGTTGGAAACCCACTTACTATTTATTTATACCACTGTAATCCATGCTGCCAAAGGCAGTACTACTATTTGTTATAATAAATAAACTTTAGTCTGTATCTGCATTACAACAAAACAGCTTCTTTTTAAGCTTACAAGGGGATGGCCAGCACCGCCGACAACAGTTTGGAACAATATTAAATTTTTTCAAACGTTTTCTTAAAATTAAGCTAAATTTTAGCTAAAAACTTACCA
>JAQFZO010001356.1:0-16226 GCA_034695885.1 Geophilus flavus
ATATGAAGACCCGCCTTGAGAACCAGACCGTGTAGAAGTCTAAAACAGTAATTAATTAACTAATTAATAACGGTTTAAAAAAAATTAATAAATGAGCTGTAAAAGGAAGTAAGCAAAAGGTTAATGAATATTCTAATTCGACTCCACCTAATAATTTAATTTTATATTTTTGCAATTTGTATCCTACTAGAAAAAAAATTCCACAAATTTTATTAGTTCTTTTACCTGTCGTACTGATTGAACTGGATCTCGAAACAGGTCATAATGCCGATCACTCTGTTCGTCAGCCTACACATGATCAAAAAAACAACACAAACAAACCTTAAATTTCAATTATAAAGCAAAATTTTTAAAAAAAAATCATTAAATTACAAGCAAAAATTGTTCTAACGACATCATTCTTCCAAAAATACTTTTACAATGAAATTAACAGATAGTTTATCAATTTTCACATATTTGGACTATGACAACACACAATAGATTATGAAATCAGATGAGACTTTACCTCTTTTTGCTGTTTTTCAAGCTCTCGCATACGAATATCCCTAGCTTCAGCTCTGGCTGCTCTTCTTGCTGCTAAACGAGCTTCAGCCTGTTTGATATAGGTAAGTGAGAAAAAAAATTACATTTAATCATAAATGGCCAAATGGGCACAACAAACTGACACAGTTTTTTAATCGCCACAAACAGAAATTGATCAACACCCAAAACTAATTACCCATTTCACAACATTAGTCTTGACTCCACCTGGCAATGAACCAAATTGCATGTAAACAGCTCTATCAAACATGATGAATGAACGAGAGAAAAATTGTACCAAAAATAGGCAAATTGAAATTTAAGTTAAATTTAAGGCAAATTCCTTGAAAATCTTTTTTATCTCGACGCGTAAATACGAATTCAACACTTAAAAATAGATTTGTTTTTTATTTAAAACACAAAATCCACTTGTTAATCCTATAAACCTCGACTACAAAGTCATTAGCCAAATTCCTTTAAATTAATTGATCAATAACTCAATAGAACAAACATTTACGTTCGAGTTCTTAAAGAGTTTTCTTCAGCAGGTGCCAATGTTTGACTCTGTCTTGTGTTCACTCATGAAATGTCTTGGCACAAAGAATGGAATGCAAAAGAAGGAAGAGAGAGAAAAAAACACCCCAGAATGCCATATTACCCCCTCCCTACTTCCACGGACATTCAGAAATAACCCAGTGACTGAAACTTTTTTTTTAAATTTAAAGTTGCATGGGACCATGAGACATGTTCTTAATACGACGACTTATCACCCAATCTTCGTGTAATTTTAATCCTAAACGCCAAGAAATTAATATTTCAGGCATTAATACACAAATATATGTGTTTTTAAAGGGAAAAAATTGAATTTTTACTCCAGAAAAGACCAGAAATGGGATAAATGACCATTTTTGGTCAGAAATTCATTAAACGGCGTTAAATTTTAACTTTATTAACTCGATTAAAATTTAAAAAAGAGGTTATGAACTATGAAACTGAAACGGAAGAATGAAAAGAAGTATTCTAGACTTACAGAAACCGAATCTGTTGACCGGAAACGGGTCCCTCTGTAATTTTTTATATACAGCAAGGCCGGAATCAACTGATCCATTTTTGTGTCAATCATCGAGCTTTTCACCATTTGGAATGATAAGAGCAACAACAAAGTTCTAGTCACTTTCTCGCATCTGCACTCGTCTGCTTGTTCTATGTCAACAAGAAAGCGTTTCCTAAGTGGGTGAATTCCTTTCCGTGATTCACGCAGCCCTTCTTCCTCGCTCTGCTTCCTCACGAGTTGCAACCTTGCGGCGCGCTAACAAATCACTCGGGAGAAGATGAAAACCAACGTATCAAGGCAACAGTGTTTTGCTTTCGCTCAATACTACTTTTCTAAATATAGTTAATCACAGGTACGGATTCGAATGGGAGAAATCTCTGCGGGCGAATGCAATCTGACAGTAAGTTTCGATTTAAATTTTTTCCTTTTATCATTATTATATTCTATAAATTTGAATTATAAATCAGTGGTGTGTCACCTGGAGCAAATTGACAGTTTGCATGAAAGGGTTTATTAGGTGAAAAGTGTTTTGTTTTGTTCATCTAATGGAATTTAATGTTAATTTGCGGATTAATCTGTTAAAAGATGTCTGAATTAATTTTTTAAAATATTTTTCACGGTTTTAATAGAGAAATGTTGTAGTTTTCTCAGTTTTTTTCCCTTATGCTACTAACTGGAAACAGATTTTCTCTCCTCCCAGTGCCTTATTAAGGATGTAATAGGTCAAATTTATGGCACTACAAACTGTCAAGTTTTAATTTTCAATTTTTTTTCCTCACACCATTTACAATGTTCATTTGGATGTTTTAAATTTATGGGGCCATCAAAATTAATTGACATATTTATTTCGAATGGCGTATTCACCAGAACGGGGATTTTTTTTTAAGGGAAACTAGTAATTAGTTGAAGTCAGTTTGTAGAAAAATCCTCACCTTGAAATGCTATACTTTTACGGTTAATTTGGAAACATTTAACTCCTAAAGAAGGTGGCTGTTGTTGTTTGTTACATCACAACGAGTTGCAGTTGCCAAACATTTTATGCGCTCGAAATATTCGCTCAACTATCATCAGTTAAAGCTTCTGAGCAAATTGCTCAATTACAAGTAAAGTTTATAACGTGTAAAATAGATAAAAGAGCAGTCGATGACTAAGACTCGGTAAAATCCATCCACTCGTAGTTAAAATTTCAAATCACTCGCAACAAATGGAAATACAAATTAGTTGTAACATATTTAGCATATTTTACTTTTTAATCATAGTATTGTTGGTCTTCACCAAAAACAACCACAAAATTCCGTCAAGATGTATTTATACACAGTAATTATTTCTAAATCTTAAAAAAGTAGATGAGGAATGGATATTTATTGTTTATTTAGAAGAATACGTTGTAAGAACATGAGAAAAATAGTTAATTTTTATTATAGTCATAATTAAAATATTTTTTGGAACGTTTAAGAAAGATTCGTGCCTGCATTTATCAATTATCACAGCTCATCCTCTCATACGAGGACTCATCCCATTACATCAAATCCTCCTAGCGGCTCTAATGCCAAACTCAAGCTATTCAAGCGCCCACTGTTATCAAGTAAACACACTAACTTGTAAATTGCAACCAGTGTCACCTAACGAGTCCATATCAAATGAAATGAAAACTCCTGTTAGCCACTTATCCATTTTCCTGTTTGTCAGGAAATTACACAATTCTTTACAATTTGTAAACAGTTATTTTGGATAACAATTTTTCAAATCATTCATAATATAGGAAAATTTTTAAAATATTAATTTTTCGTATTTATTTTATTTTATATATTTTATTTTTTAAATTATCATTTTACCTACCTCTTTAGCTACGATATCCAATGCTTGATCTTCAGCAGCTGAGTGCAGCTTAGATGTAGTTCTACGTCTACCAGCAATTACCGAAGTCGTCATTTTTGAATGGAAGCTCTCGGAAAAGTAAAATCTATAAAAATAAATTATAATTAAATATACAGCATTTAATTATAAATACACAACAATTTCGCAAATCAATCAGTTTTTATTTCCAGCTTGGAAAACGATCCCTCCCCATTCCAACATTAATCAAAACACAATTTTTAAAAATTCATGTTATCAAATAGAAAACAAATCACTTAAGACGCCCATAGTATTAAAATAAAATTAAAGATTCCGTGTAAATACTTTTACTATTGTCATACAAATAGAAACGATGATTATTAATTTGCAGCTATAAGTAAATAAGTGGTAAATTCTTGTGCCACATATCTAATAGCGACTTTGTACGCGAGTGACTTCTTAAAGTACCTTGTTTTGAGGGTCAGATTAAGACGATGGGATATTTTTGTGTGTAGATGATTTGTAGGAGGGAAGTGATGTGTGTGTAATATTAGGAATGCAAACAATAAATTTTGTGGTCGATAGAAAGAAATATTTTTTCTTGGCAAGACGTAAGGTTTCGCAAGGTCATCAGTTTGTGGTGCCCGGTTCGTTTCATCTCTAGCTGGGGTAGTAAACGTTGACTAAAAACCATAACTCCTTAAAACCCATCTAAATTTATCTTAACATTTAAGCTCGCTAAAATCAGCTCGTTTACCTGTCAATCTAGCTCCTGTATTAACGTAATAAAATGTCAACCGGAATCAGTAACTCCTCCATAACGCCTCGCTCTTAGCAAGGCCTCATATATCTATACAAGAATAAATTATAGGCGTGTACTCAGATTAATTTTATCAAATTAATTTGTATTGATCTAAATATGTAGTCACAATCGTACATAAATATTCAAAAATAAAATTACGTTTATTTGTAGTTTAATTTTAAAGCGAAATGTGTAAAATATAATTTCTGAAATCTTTTTTCGTATAACCGAGCTTGTTGCTCTTCGTTGGATCCACTGTTGGATCTGATATTAATGACGTCAGATTCTGTGGTTTCTAAATAAAAATCTGAGATCATTTGCCATCTGAGGAAACGAAATTAGAATATTTTTATCTTTTTAGTTTATCTTGGATTAAAAGAATTCACCTGCCGATGGAACTAGAAAATATATAAATATTTTTATACTGAATAGTTACTGTTTTAATTACAGTGTACGAAACTAGATAACAGCAAAATAAATACTTGTTGACAATCGAAGGTCGAGAATAAACTATAAATGCCTCAGTTGGAATCATGATTTAAAGAATCAGAAATATTTTCATTGATTAAAATTTCAATGAACTTACCGAGAGAATTAGTGCCCTTGTTCCAACGCAAGGTGGCCTTCAGGCAGACACTTTTTCACGCATTTCTTATTGGCTAAAATTTAACTTCCGGTGACTCTGACGGGAAAATACGACGAAGAAGAAGTCGACTAATCTCTCTCGGGTTTTTATGCTATAAAATTGATTATATATAGCTAATTAAGGGCCATATGTGAGCTGGCTATTGAAAACTACTTGAATGAATTAAACGAGATGGAAACAGACTATCAACAAGAGTTTGTTGACAATCTGGGCGAATATATAAGTTCAGCGACACAGTCGATCGAAGGTTTAATTGACGAATTTGGCTGGACGAAGGAAATTTTATCCAATGTAACACCTGCTTAATTGGCAAAATAATTAGTTTTACTTACCCTGAGCTTGTTTTGTTATTTTTGGCAGGATTCATCATCAATAAAAGTGCGTTGCCCATTTAATCCAGGCCATGTGATGACAACATCTTCAATGGAAAAACACAAGGAGATTTGTGCTTGGAAAAATGAGGGCTATTCTGAAGAAGAAATTGTATATTTCAAATTTATATTATCCAGTACACAATAGACTAATCACACGATCGATTTTAATTCTAGAAAAATGCGTTGCCAAGTTCTCATTTTTTCTACCAAAATTCAACTACAGTTGTTCCCGTCTTAATAGATAAAGCTATGCAAACTAAAATACTTACAGATGCAGCTATGAAAGAATCTGGACATCAATCATACGGTAAATTAACAAAACATACAATTTTGTTAATGATTTTTACAAATTTTAGAATTGCCGATGTTATGAATTCATAGTACGAGTTAATTTTAATGAAATTATTTTTTTCAGTGATGGTGAGTGAAAATTTCAGTGGCAGTAGCTGCCCAAAATTACTTTTCGTCCATACGATATCCTTTGATTTGGTTTTAAAAGCTCAAATTTAGTTAATTTAATAAAAATACGGATATATCCTTTTGACATAGATGAAAAAAAAAATTGTATCCTTGTTAAGATAAACCATTCTATATATTACTAATATTTGTTGATACATTATAATGTAAATTTGGTTTGTTTTATTACATAGCTTGTGTGGAAAGAAGAGTGCCACGTACTATGGATCGTGTTACGACGGAATTCACGCCAAAAGAACGACTTGCAATTTACGAATTTGTTATTGAGAAGATGAAACAGATTAAGAAGGAAAATCTAGTCAAGTTCGATGACTTGCAGTTGGCACTCGATACGAAAAAAGGTGAATTAAGATAAATAATTAATTTCTGAGATCAATTACTTACTTCCATATTTGTTCAACAGACAGTGGTGATGGAAAACCAAAGAGTAAACTCGAGTTGATAGCTGAATCTCGCGATTACAAGCGACGTCGGCAATCCTACCGGGCAAAAAATGTCCACATTACCAAGAAGTCATATACAGACGTAGAAAAAAAATTTAAAACACTTATTTGACATAATTTGACTTTATACTTACTGTTCTAGGTCATGAGGGAGGTGATTCAAAACCAAATGGAGAGATTCTCAGAAACTATCGACGAAACAAGCAAAGAAATGTCTCCAGAAGACCCCATAAAACAGGAAGAATCGGATACTTCGAGCAGATCCTTCAGATCGCACGATAGAAATCTGAGTCCACGATCATTCGGCACACGATCTACCGATTACGAAGAAAGATCTTCGAGTAAACGATCTTACAATTACAAAGATAGATCGTCAACCAAGAGGCAATTCGAATACGAAGAGGAAAGAAGATCGAAAAAACGTTCTTTAGATTATGACGACGAAAGATCGAGTAAACGACACGCCGATTACGACGAAGACAGTTCTAGAGACTCGTCACGTCACCGCAAACACAAAAGAGAAAAGTAATTTTTTAAAATTAATAACATAAAACAAACCTTTTAAACTTTTGTTTTCCTTCGCAGGCGGGAAGACGACCATCACAGACATCATCACAAACACCACAAGCACAAAAAATCTAAATATAAATAAGTGTTATAACAGCTTATTTTTATTTGAAAATGTTTTTCCTGTATTTCAAATACTTATTGGATACAATAAACAAAATATTCATCACAATTAAATCGTATTAACTGCTCGTGACGGCATAACAAGAGCCATCGATTTTTTTTGTTATCTAAACATAAATTATGCTTGTTGTTATCGTGAAGTAGATGCTCGACAAAGTTGGCTGTCTAAACATTAGAAATAAATAAAAGAATAAACGTTTCAGATCCTAAAAAGACACCAATAATTATACAAAAGCAATATCGTCAAAAATCATTTCAACTAAGTTCGTTATCGTATAAATAGGACTCGGGGTTTTTCTAAAGTTGCGAACAACTGTAGTACGGGTTTACATAAATGTCACAATATCTGACGGTACAGTGGAAATTAACTAAGTAGTAAAAGAAAACAAAAGGGAAAATATTTTTGTTAAAAAATTCAAAAAGCTGTCCTACGAATTTCACCAAATGGCGACGATAAAGAAAATAAAATTAAAAATATATATAATATATATATGTTAAATAAAAGCAACAACGTTCATTGTACAGTATAAGATCCAAAATCAAATCTCAACAGCACATCATCATCCACCATCATCACTATTAACAATTTTTGTGTAAAAAAAGCCTTTTCAGTCTCTACTTTATGTACACATCCTTTGATCGAACTTTAAAAAAAAATCCATTTGCATCCATTTTGTAGGATTTTTTTTTCTATTTGCTTAAAAAAGTTTTTCTTCTTCTTAACTTTTTTTGTTTACGTAGAAAAGCCATATCCATATCAAGCTTGAGGTGTTTCGGCTTCTCCATTTGCAGGAATCGAACTTGTTTGTGAACTCCCACTGGCTTCTGCCGAACTTGTCGCAGAATCTATTGAAAAAATAAATAAACAAATTATATTATACTTTGTAAAGAATCTAATTTTAGTGTACGAGTTTTAAAAGATGTTCGAAAATGTCTAAATTCTATTAGGTTAAAGCGAACAACATTTAAATTTTCATCTGAGCAGAGTGCTTCATAAATTATACATGTTCTTAAATGAATGTTGAGTGAATTTTCTTAAAAGAATGGGGAAAAAGAGGTGTAGCACATCTTGAAATCATTACTTTATCAACCTCTTCTGCAAATACTTCACAAGAGACTTTCATGACTGCAGTAAGTTTGTTTTTCAAACATTTCAAGCATCCATTTACCGTCTTTTTTTAACCATTTAATCACGTTAAAGCATCGCTTGATTAATGGAGCCGCATAGCTCACATTTTTCCCATTTTTATTTCCTCTTTTTTATTTATTATTTTTCTGATGGGACTCAGTTCATATTTTCAGCACCAAATGTTTATTTATTCAATATTTCTGCTCTGCAACTCGATAAAATGTTTTGAATCCACATTCGATCGGTTTTCGCGAACTGTCAAGTGTCAAACGAATGTCAACCAGATATTTTCCAACTTCATACATCGCATCCACCTAGTATTTAAAGACGGTTAATAATAATTTGCATGTTTCTAAGCTTTTCTAAGCTTCTTTTACAAGATTAGTAACAAACCCAGGGGGAAATCATCACTGCATAACGAGAATTGTACTTAAATCATCTTAATTCCCCAAACAAGTGATTAAATTTTGTAAGAAAAGGATAAAAACGGTCAATATATACTATAGTATAAGGGTAAAAAAAAATTTTAAACGCGTAACAAACTCTAATAGACTTTTATCTCGACATGACTTGGCCGCAAATTTCATTTCATCACAAAAATCAAATTCACTCGGCCGTCAAGAAAATCAAAAACGATTCGATCGATAGCCACTAGATATTAAAAAATAGAGAGAAAAGAATATAATTAGAATTCACTGGCAAAACTCGCTAGGGTGACATCATCGATTTCATTTGCCTTAAATCGGATTTAACAATAATGCCCTTGTTTTTCTCCCTTAGTGATATGTTAATTAAACCTCAAAAAAACAATTATTTCGATGCAAGAAAAGCCCAAAACAATAAAACATCCTTTTAAAAAATAAGAAAAACGTGTTGAAAATTTGTACGATCATTTAACTTCAACTGGTTTTATGGAAAAATCCAGTCTACTTTCACTTTATTACGAATCTCATCGCTTGAAAAATTCATAGCGCACGTCGTTTTGCGAAGAAGATGCTCTTGAAAAGATTATCGATTGAAACAAGAGAAAAATCACTCCTCGCAAAGTTCATTCACCCCCAACATGGAGCAACTTGGCAACTTTAAAACAGATACTGATAACTGGCGTAATAAATAGCTTCAACCAGTTTAAATTGCTCCTATCTAACCGCGGTCTTTTTTATAAATAAACAAGATGTTGTTATTTTGAATCGAGTCGAGTCAAAACATCATTAAAGTGCCATTCGCTGCCCGTAAAATAAAAATAAAACAATTTCCTGAGGAAAAAATTCTATTTTTACATTCTTATACAAATTATTGAATTTTTTCAGTTATTTTCCAAGATCGGATCGATGTTTCTATGGTTTCCCGATGAGTAATGCAAAAAAATGAGTAATTCTAACACTTCCTACACTACTTACTGTCTATCTCTAAATCCTTACCTGAACATGAAAGCTTCCCCATTTCACAAGGTAAATCTCCTGTTCCTACGGCCGCACCTTCCGATAAAATATGTGGCATGGCATTTCGACGTCCCGTCCTCCCGGTTTGTAAAAAATCGTCGAAGTTCGCATTTACCGCGGTGGCACCTCCAGCTTCCATTGCTCCCTCAGCAGCTGCTCCAGCCTGCAAAGTATCAAACACCCGGATGTTGTCGCTTGGCAACTTATTTTGCTTATAACCGGTCGCAACGACCACGACTTTAGTCGTATTTATGGATAATGGATTGGTCGCTCCATTGCTCGAGTACATACAAGTGAAAATCACAACAGCAGCGACAGCGACTCAGATTAACGTCGTTTGTTAGAAAAGCGGGGGGCGGGTAAAGCCTCGATTAATCCACTCGGCCGTCAAGTTTTTCTTGACGAATACAATCTGCCTACCCTATCTATTTTTAGCAGTAAGCTATACCGTATGATGTGAGCAATGGTAAACAATTACACGCCGGTCTCGGTTGATTAATGCTGGAAATAAAGGTTAATTTATTCTCATAAACCATTCACGAATCAATAAACAAACTGTAATGCTTCATTTAATCCACTAATTGAATGGTATCGAACTCGAATGAAACAGAAAATTAATCACTTTTTTCTTTTTCATACGTCAAAACATCTTATTCCACGTTGTTTTCTCCTTATACGCTCAGATTACGATATTTCAAAACTTGTTTGTGAATCATATCGTTCTTCTAGATAACTTTTGCGTACATCTGCTGTTTTTATTGCTACCAAACCCCCTCTGTTATTTGGTTATTCATCGGATAAGTCTGACGTAAAACTCGTGGTAGTTTACGTAAATCATCAGAAAAAAATGGGTGGAGTGGAGAAAACAACAACTTGCGTGCTAGGATCGCTAGAATCACTAGAATGAAGTGTAGATTGGAATTTTTGGCATTTTTCAAATGAATGGGGATAAAATATTTGGAAAATTTCGAAATCAGGATGTAAATAATAAATTCTATTCTACCCACAGGAAAAAAAGGTGTTGATGATGTTTTTCGTATGAAACTAGAAGTAATAAATGCCACATTTAGATCTATATCCCTATGGCAAACATGTGTTTGAATTATAAAAAAAAGAGGGAAGTTGTATAGGTGGAATACCTATTTTTAGCAAAACGCATGAAGAAGAAAAAAATTAAACTCCCTCAAGATTTTTATTTTTTTTTTCTTTCCAAGGCAGAATCCTTTTCAAGATACCTATCACCAAAGAATTCTTGCTATCACTTCATTTTCACGCTTGGAAAATGTGATTGCACTTTCATTTTGCAAGGAAAATCAGTAAGGTCACAAGGCTAAAATCAATACCGCCTTTTAACCCTTTCAAGCTTATCTGCACACTTTCAATCACCCACGAAATGGATGTAGCAATTTCGAGTCATTACACAACACGGTAACAACGTCGTAATAAAACAAATAAAAGTATCAAGTTAGACAGCAATAACATCATAACGAGAAAATTTTTTTTCGATTAAAAAAATAAATTTAATTCGACATTGGCCCGATGCTCCCTGTTCTCTAGATAAAAGAAACTGAGTTCACGTACTAATCGTTTATTTTAATCACCTAATTTATCTCAATGAGTCATAGATTAATACATAAATAAGGCAGCTTACAAACCTGATCATGTGCTGATTGGTCTTGCTCAGAAGTCATTTAGTGCATGATGAAGTATTGGCCAAACTCGTTAAAATCCCAATGAAGTAAAACTGCAAGAAAAAAGCAAAGGTAATATAAACTTAGCGGATTGAAATTTGTGCGTTTATGGTAACCATTCGACGACTAAATAGAGCAAACAGAAGTGCAATGATTGTAAAATTAGGTTCAAAACATCGAGGGAATAAAGCAATAGGTATGTAAAAATAAATATAGATTAATTATGCGGTTATAAATTTGATATTTTCTTTACCATCTCGTGTTTCCCATTACGGAAATGGCAAGGAATAATTACATGCACGAAACTGTTCTTAAAATAAAACAAAAAACATGTCGAATAAAATTAAAATTTAAGATCGCATGTCAACATTGCACAGGAAAGTAATCATCGAATTTCTAAATCAAATGACCTTGGACTTGACAATCAACTTTTTCATGTGTATTGATGATCGAGGGACACCGAATTACGTAGAATTAAATGGAAATTTCCTCACTTAAAATACAAATACGTGGGAAAATTGAAGGTACGTGAAACGTATGGAAGGGGGAAAAAATTGATTTCAGTTTGGAAGTTAATAATATACGGAGTAATAACAAAATAAATAAATCATCTCGAGTTTATGGTTATGACATCACTTACATCGGTGATTAAATAGCAATCGGGGCTAATTGCCACCACGGATAAGCATGTCAAACTTAATAATGTCAACTGTATTAATATATACTTAGTTCGGTTTGTTTTTAGAAGGTTTCCGTGTTTAAACAAAGCAAATTTCTAATTTTGATGTCATCTCTCTCTCTTGTCAAAACGAAATTGCTTCTTGGAAATTTTTTTTTTCCGAAATTTCATTTTGCGCAATATCAAGTGGAAAATAGTTATATGAGGAGGGTAAGGGTACGGGTATATGTTAGTGGGGTATTGAAATGAGGTATCCTGTACAGAACTTGGAATCTGAGCAATGCTAATTAAAATAACGACGCCATGTGTTTCTAAGCAACGGGACAACTTACCCAGTAAAATGTATCGAGTCACTTATTTTCATTTCCCAAATTGTGTTGTATCTACGTGTAGCATCAGGAAGTCAGCTGCCTCATTACTGCCGAATCAATCATTCATTTTACATTTAAAAAACAGATTACTGAAGACAATTTTATCGTAAGTATAATACGTAACGAAAGGAAAAGAATAAACATTCTTCGCCCAGCGCCATCAGGTGAGAGGAAGTCGAAGGTTTGAAATATTCTTACGTCATCGTTTCCTTCCTCCGATATTTAACTGCGGCGAAGTTTTGAAAAATGAAGAAAAACATCGAGATTCGTGATTCAAACACTTTTAATTGCCACAAAATTATAATTATCTAATAATACAATTTACAATAATAATTTAACATAATTATCATTCGATGACGTGAGTATCAAAGGAAGTGCCTTTTTGGTTGTGCAATGGTCAGTATATGGCAACAAAAATACAATCAAAAATAAATTTAAGGAAAAAAATCCCGTGATTGCATTGCAATAAGAAAAGTATATTAAAAAAAATTAAAAATTAAAAAAATTAATCGGAATGTCATTTGTAAATATTGCATAATTAAAAACCATAGTAGAGAGCAGCCACCTGATTGAATTCATCAAGAGTCGTAAAAAGTCTATAAAAATCCAAATTGGCATCGTATAGGAAGAAACTGTATACTTTCAGGTGTGGAAGACATGAGGAAATTGTGAAAATGAGTATTGCCAATTAATAAAGGTGTTGAAATTATAAATCCGTGGATGTGGTGTATTTGGGTGGATTTATTTTTCCTTTCAACGTCGAACCATTTTGTACTTTGTCATTAGATTTTGATTTTTCAGCTAGCTGTGCATTTCGTCCTGGACCACCTGGAAAATTAAAATGAAAATTACATTTAACTACAAGCAAATAAACTATAAAACTATTAGAAAAAATATGCTAAAACCAGTAAATCACACAAGATATAAATAAACCTTTAATGTGTAATTCAGGTAAAGAAAGAAAATGAACAAAACGACCGATTCAAATAAAATAAAAGAAATGTTAATTAACCCAAACAAACAGAAGCAAATGGTAAAATAAAAAACAACAGTTGAAATTTCTATGAGTAAAACTTGAAAAGAAATAAATTATATATGAAATAAACAGAAAACAGAAAAGAGCTATACCCATATTACAAGAAAAAATGAATAAAAACCTAACCTACAAGAAAATAAAATAAAATTAGGTAAAAAAATAATTTAAAAACATTGTACAATTTTATTTTATATTGTTATACAATTAAAATGAGTGTTAAATTACAGTAATGCGTTATATAAATAATAATAATAATATAATAATAATAATAAAATTAAACAATTTGAGTTAAATTTTTTTTAAGTGAATATTTTTTTCAAAATATTATTAAATTGTGAGATATTCCTACTTGGGGCTTTCATTTTATGAACTGCTGTCAGAGTCAACGCTGTGATAGGACCTTCTTAATAAAACTTGTTGATGTTCAAGGTACCTCTTCATGTTCACTGAAGGACCTACATCAAAAGGGCAACGTAAAGAGTAAAAAGCAGGAAAACGGACTCAGGACCACCTAAAATTCTGCCTCAATCGACTTTAAATTTACTGTATATTGCATATTAGACCAAAAGTTGTAAAATTTAAATTTAGATTATTATTTTTATTTTTAGCAAATTCTTATTCATAAATTCCAATCACATAACCACAAGAAACTAGTCACTAGTGGTCTATTAATTCATATACAGCATATGCCAGACCGACATTAAAATTAGAACTCGACTAGTTCCAATTTACAACATTACGAAACGAAAACAGATGGGGGAAAAGTCGAAACTAAATTATTTATGAATTAGATTGAACGAAAAAACTAAACAACTGGAAGTAACTGTCATTAAATTAGCAGTAACTGGACAAAACAAACTTATTTCTACAAATAAAATCAAACAAGGAACGTGTAGTCGAAATAGGAATTAGGAAAACCGCAGGCTCACTTTTCTGTACACAAGAAAACTAATATTTAACCTGGCCTATTTATACACGGTAAGTAGGTCAGGATATTTGTCATTTCCCCATTCCCAATTTCAACGAGCCTCGAAATTTGGAATTGTGTACTGTACTAATCTCTTTTTTTTAAAAAGTAACTCGAACAAACACATCATCAATCTTCCATGAATTTTAAAAAATTATATTTGTAAATATAGAATCTAAATTTATGTGGTACGTATGATGTTTTTGTTCGTTCTTTTAAAGTTATATTTAAAATTAAATAAAACTTACCTATATAACTGAGCAAAACTGGCAAAAGTATTAAACCGTGGGTGGCACCAATAAGAACTATTCCCAAATACATTCGGAAATAAAATACTTGGAAAATTTGTGACTTAGCAAACCCCAAAACAATAATTCCTCCAAACTTTGTTAATGTGATACCAGATAAAACCTTAAAAGAAAGAAAAAAAAATAGTTAAAAATAAAAAACTATTAATTTATATTTAAAAAAAAATCTTAACCGATGATCCCATATTGACTATAGCTTCTTTGGTTCTTAATAATCGCGTATCCTGAACGCTAACAGCATACGCACGCGTTATGTGCGAACAAAATTCCACGGCAATGCCCACTGCCTAAAAATATACAAAAAAATAAAATTAATAACTTTCTTGTAACTAATCTTTAAAGTTTTAAAATTGAATTACCACAGATGGTAATAAATAAAATTGCCTTCTCTTGAAAACCTGCTAACCGTGAGCCTTTCATCTAGTTTATTTAAATTACTACAGTACGCTCACTGGTTCAAGAAAATCCCAAACAACAATGATTTCTGAAAAACTAAAACTAAAATGATTTCTCAATTTCAGGTCACGGTGCAGTTTGCATATTAATTCAAAGTAACAAACCAAGAGAATGCAATTTTCTAATTTAAATAATACTTCAAAAAGATTGAATTCACTAACCATAACAAGATTGACTAATGAAACAGCATTAAGCTGAATATGCCACCAATACATGAGTCCCATCAAATTCATAACTATCATAGAAATCGTGACAATGATTATGAGTGCAGAAAAAACATCAAATCCTAATAAAATAAATGACACGATAAAAATGGCTGCAATTGAAATGCCCAAGTTCTGAAGAGTATCTTCCCACATGGTCAAATACTGTTCGTAAAATACATAGAATACACTGAGGGAAAAAAAACAATAAATTAATATCTTAAACTTATTTTCCTTCGCTGTTTATATGTAGCAAACCTGTATGGAAAAACTTCGTATGTTTTAGTGCTATTGGTCTCCAACTTAAGATTTCGGTTTATATTTTTTGTAATTCTCTCAGCTAAGTATCGTGCCCATTTAAGTGCACTGTAATAATCCTTTGATGACTTCAAAATTGTATGGTATGTCATAAAGTATGTGGCTAGATAAAATATTGAAAATAATTAATCGTTATAATAAACGGAATCGAAGTGGACATTTATACTCTACCTCCTATTCTGGTGTTGTTGTCTAGCAATTGCACACCACTAGCAAATGCAGCATGGCCACTAAAATAAAATAATTGTAACTTAAAATTTTTCCATTAAATTTCAAAGTTCAAACTTACCCAATACATCGCGCATTTGCATCCTTGGGAGGATTTTCTGCCAAGTAAATAGGCAAATATTTAACAAAATCTTCCGGTGTAATACGTGTCGCATTATTATGCTTGTCTGAAGCGACATTACACTTGTAACACGGTGGTTCTTTCTTCTCCGGGCAGTAGCCTCCTCCAGTGGGAGTTTTCTGCCAACAACAATCTCCTCCTCCCCAAGCTTCGTAGCTGTCTAGCCACGACTGCGATTCCTGAGCAATATACGTTCTAAATTTCAAAAAAAAAAAAATTTAGTACAAGCTTGTTTAAAATTTCAATTACTATGATCACCTGTTACGACTTTTGGCAGCAAATTTAATTTCCATCAATAATGAGTCCACATCACAGCCTATGCCACTACAAATTTGATCCTGAGCATCGTATGCAGCATAGTCGTACCCATCTTTAATTACAAAATAGACGGGCGGACCGACTGCAAGGTACTTTTTGAGTGATTCGAAGTAATCAA